>JAOBRG010175543.1:0-18026 GCA_027574985.1 Umimayanthus nakama | reverse complement strand
ATCAAAAATAAGATTACACATGATGATTATAAGAAATGTTTATTTTCGAGAAGACCAAAATATGAAAAAATGAATGTCATTCGCTCTCGCATTCATAATATTTACACAGAGAAAATAAATAAAGTTGCTCTTTCTTGTGAAGACGACAAAAGATTTATCTGCGAAAATGGAATTGATACTTTTGCTCTCGGACACGTGAAAGCTTGTCCGAAGGACTTAGCGATTTGACAAATTGACAATTTGACAATTTGACAATTTGACAAAAATGATCTTTTGAACTTAAAAACAATTTGGGAAATGGAGAAATGAAAATTCTGGTTTTTAGGGTAATTGATAATTTTGAAAAATGATAAAATTTAGAAATAGCGATTTTTTGAACTTAAAAACAATTTAGGAAATGGAGAAATGAAAATTGTGGTTTTTTTGTGGTTTTTAGGGTAATTTCCTTTTGGCCCAGAATCGGTCTTTTACATCTACTCGGGCGCCTCACTGGTAGCTACACCGCTTCCTATTAAAGCAGACATAAGCTTGTTTTATGTGTACAATATTTTTTTTACTTATTTGAGTATTACTTCAGAGTCAGTCCGCATGAAAACTAAACACACCAATGTGTTTACCGTTTTTATGAAAATGATACGTATGAGTTGTCATTTGGATCCACTTTTGAAAGCGTTTTCACGTTTAAGAGGCTTCGCCGAAAACGCTCAGCAATTTTTTTGTGTGGACAGAAGGCTTAAACGCATTGAAATGTATGCTGTTCAAACAAAAACGCGCTAGTGTTGACATGGACAAAGACAGCACACAGTGGCACAAGTTCAATCCCCACTAATTTTGTCCAACTTTGCATGGAAGCATATCTTGTACTATCTTGGTCCCAAACTACGTTAGCAAATCATTTTCATTTGACTATGAGATAACCCGCTCCCTCCACCTATGGAGGCAGAAACTGAAAGTATTATATGAGATTCATAAAAATTTAGAGCTGTATATAATTCCAGTTTACACCAAGATTTACCTTTGTGCTGTTATATCTAAGAGAAAAAGCAAGAAAAATATTGAAGATGATCATTTGTTGAAAACGTTTGTTCTTTCCATTTCATATACAAAATTTTTCCTAATAATTATACAAATTTTAAAATTATTGTAACTAGGTTTTTTTATTGCGGAAGAGGAAACTTGCAACAGACTTGCCTAATGACGGCAGTCCTTTTGTCAGGGTAGAAGGTGACAGTGCACATCATCGGCATAAGCGCAGTCTTATCGACAAGTGCGTGGGTACACTTTTGGCGAAGATGCTTGAGAGTCAGGTTTCTTGTGTTGAGTTTTGTACATGCAACCAGTTAGCATGAAGTCATGAGATTACATGTAACTTTGTCACCTTCAGCAAAATATTACCACCGGTCGTTTTGCTTATAGGATAAGAGGATAAGAAGTCAAAATACTTGCAATACAAAGCAAAGTAGTTTTCTTCTTATGTAACATTCGGTTGAGGTTAAGATGGGCTGTATCAATTGAAATGAGTTGGTTCCTGTGTATAAGACAGTTTTTGCTAAACCTTACCTTTCAGCTTAAAAATCATTTTCGGGTACGTTTTGACAGTCTATAAGTTTCGTTGTGTATCCCCGATCCGCTACCCTATCCTTTATGTTTCATGTGTCGAACTCAAACTGTTCAAATTTTAGCCTATTGCTAAAATCCAAAACTCATACATCAAAGATACAATTGACCTAACCAACTTCATTGAGCGCAAAAAGCTTCCACAAAACACGCTACTACTTACAATGGATGTAAATAGTCTCTACACAAACATACCGCAAGAGTATGGTATGCAAACTGTATGCGCGGTAAGCGACAGGTTTTACAAAAGCAACCCACCTGTCCCAACTAGATGCCTAAGAGAAAAGCTAACACTCGTTCTAGAAGAAAATTCCTTCAAATTTACAAATAAGCTGTATCTGCAGCGCCACGGTACCGCGATGGGGACGAAGGCAGCCGTTGCCTTTGCGAACATCTTCATGAAATAGAAACTCAAATCTTACGACAAAGCAAACACAAACCTCTAGAATGGATCCGCTATATTGACGACATATCATCTTTTTGGTTAACTAGGAAAGATGAAGTCCTACAATTCATTCAGAAAGCAAAACAATTCCACTCAACAATCAGTTTTACGGCTGAAGTATCAGAGAGTGAAGCCACGTTCTTAGACACAACAATATACAAAGGTGAACGCTTTACAGAAAAAGGCATCCTGAATGTGCGCACTCATTTCAAACCGACAGAGAAAGTTTAAAACACACACTTCAAATCAAGTCATCCGCCAAGAGTTAAGAAAGGTTTTGTCAAAGGCGAAGCCTTAAGACTGTTAAGAACAAATTCCTCAAGAACAAATTTTGAGGAACAAATTGAAGAGGCTACCAAGAAACTCAAATTAAAAATAGAATCGAAATAAGGTAAGTTTCATACTGTTTTAAAGATAGTGTTTTGCTAATCTGAAAGATCAAGTCTATTATAAAATCTACTTATGCAAATAGCTGAAAATTGAAAATATGATAACGTTGATAGCCAAATTATACCCAAGCTAATGTTTTTTGGTACTAAGCTTGACAGCTTACTTATTGGACTTAAGGAAACTACACTAATTTCAACCAAAATTGGCAATTATGTTCTAAGTTTAACGATTCATGAAAAATGAATGTGCATCTCATGGATCACTGCATGAAGAATTCCTGTTGTTCTGCATGTTGTAGAAACACTAAAGTTCCTAACATCGTCCTTTGGTATCATTCCCCCAGTCTTCAGTTACAGTTACAGTTTCAGTTTTGTTATCATCATTTCAGGCATTGTTTTACAAAAATGCACTCTACGTACAGGTAGCGAAGCTAATCTACGCAGTTAGTGTGAGGTTGCTAGGACATTACAATAAATATAAAGAAGAATAAACAGATATAACTATAATTTACATAAATGGACGACTAAATATGTACCGATTAAAAAAGTGGTAGATTTCAAAAGACGTTTATTATAAAGAGAGAACAATACAGCTGTCAGCATTTAAAGCTCAAAAGTAGTGTTAATACTTGCGAGTTGTACCACCGTGCTTCAGTAAAACATTTTGAAGGAATACTGAACAAACAGCCTATAACATTGCAGGCCCGTATGACAAGTTTCAGAGACTTTATAAAGCAATTTTGAAAAGCACTCTACAAATGCTCAATTGAACAAATATCGCATTCACTAAATGCATCTTGAGCTTCAAACAACCAAACGGTTTCTGCAAGTGTATCGGTATTAATACCACACCAAGCAATGGTTGCACTTTCCACTGTATTCACAACTATCGGAGTAGCAGGAAATGTGTTTCTTTTGATAACTACGAAAGGAAAACCACTTCCACGTTCAAACAACGACCACTTGCTTATTCACTTATTGTCGGTTGATCTGATCGTAATTTTAACAACAGGTCCGATGAGCATCTTCCATAAGCTGATGCATGCATGCATTCATTCATTTTCTTGTTTATTTACTTGTTTATTTATTCTAATTATTTATTCACTTGGTTATTCATATAGTTTTACCACACTACTGAAAGGAGAAAAAGAAAAAAGAGTAACTGATAGGAAAAGAGTATAGTATGACTCGCACAACAGAGCTTGGCTCAAAATTAAGTGTGGCCGTTAAGAATGAAGATACAACTACTTATCAAACACTGAAATGTCCACGTCCAATAATAATCTTGACTAATAGCAATTAACACGTAGGTGACGATGGTGATGCTATGTACTAGGTGACGCTAAATTGGAGCAAACAGATCTCCATGAACAACAGTTGTTCATACTCCGTGGTGGAAAAAAACTTTATCAAAATGTGTGATAACAATCTAAGTTAAGGTAGCATTTTGTTTTAAAAACATCCACTTTTATTCTTTTTCTTAAGTTCACACCTTACTCAGTTCACTTCTATTTAACAGGCATCGAAGTAAAGCACCATTTGTTTTCATGAACTTTGAAAATGATACAAAACAAGGGAAGACCTGGTTCTTTTATAAAGAAGGAATAAAATCGAGGATGTTAGTTCACACCAATTGCCGTTTATTGTAACTTTATTGCACTTGCGATTTTAACACTAAAAAGTACAGACAATACAAATATCTTTAATTTCAACAACTTAACCTAAAAATTATTTAATTAGGGCCTACATCTGGTATAAGGAACACGGTTCTCGAAAAAACTGTAAGTTGATGTTGTTTGCGTTGTAGGCAAATAAGAAAGAAAATGTCACATTTTATAACTTGTTACGTCCTAAAACCACTCAGTACTGTGTCAGTCTTTTCGTAGCTGAAGTTTCATTGCCGGATCGAGCACTAAGTTTGTTGACGTGTGAGTGTTTGTGCTTGCGCCTTTTTCACGCTTCTTCTTTGTTTTCCTTATTGTGCAATAATGCTTCAAGAAGCTTGGAGTATTCCTCTAGATTCTGTATCTGCTTTTTTGTTTGCTGTTCTTGTTCTTCTTCTACTCGCAGCTGTTCCATTCGCCTCTTGTTATCTCTTAGCACTTCGATCAACTGACGTCTTTCATTGGTTTGTTCTTTCAAAGCACATGCCACCGCCTCCAGGGCAGTCATCACACGTTCCTCAAACTGCTCCTGCAACAGAGTGATATACAATTGATATAGATTTTATACAATGTGGTTTCCTTTAATATCTCTTCTTTGGTCATTAGAAAGTAACAGGTTTGAGATATGTGTGTTGACCATCACCAAGCTATTTCGCAATTTGCACCTTTTTTAAAACTTAACTTTGTCATTTTTTCTTGTACTGCTGCACAATGTTATGTGTAACATCGGTGGATGAATTGTAGGCATAAACTAAACAAGGTATTCTTCTTTAATAAAAATAATATTTTTAAATGAATGAATTTGCTTTAATTTGTATGTTTAAGAAGAAAATTTGGCTGGTGCAGGATTGAAAGTTGTACGAATACGAGCTATATACATTTATGGTGTGCATAGCAAATGCAATCGTTATGTTTCACGGGTTTCTTTGTCGTACAAAACAAGTTTAGTACTCCCAATTAAAAACAGCACAACCCATGTAGAGTCTTATTCACACTGAGTACAATTTTGTTTGCTGACACAAATTCCGTTGCTTGTTCTTTATACAAATGACAATGCACCTCATGTCGTTTTATTCTTGAATTTGCAGGACGTCTCTTTTTAACCCTAGAAGCCTTGAAAGGGGAGGGGGGTCAAAAAGACACCCCCTCGAATTTTTTTGTTTTAATTTTTGGCTGCTTAACCGATTATTAAAAGCTTTGGTACAACTGTTATTTGTTCGTTACGCATCTTTTTACGCTATTTACGTGACGTCACAACTGATGACGTCATCAAAAGCAGTCACGCAATTTGTGAGTTGACTGCAAATGTTCACATATTAGCTAGAAACTTACTAAATACTAACAATTTCACAATGGATTCTAACTATTTTGTGGATTTTAATCACTAAATTGTACTTTCCCGTCATTTTGAAGTACAAAAATTCAAATTTAAACAAAATATTAAATTTAAAAATCAAAGATGGCGGCTGCCTGTGACGTCATTTATCTAGCTATCGTAGCCATGAAAACAAATAGGTCACCACGTAATTTCACTTAGTTGGAACTAGAAATAAAGCTTAATGTATGTGCCAAATTTCATTTGAATTGGATGAATTGTGTTGAAAGTAGAAGGGGGGTCCAAATGCCCCCCTCCCTCAAGCGGTTGTGTGACTATTTTTCTTTGAACTTTTTCTTCTATAGTTTAAAAAGGTCTAGTTGAATTAAGGGAAATAATAAAAACGTTAGTTAAACGGAGCCTTTGTCTTACCTCCTCAAGAGTTCTCTTCTTTTCGTCATTCTATAATAGACACAAGAAGCAATAATTGTTAGTTGTAGATAAATCAGATACTGCAAAGAGCAGCATTCGAAGTAATTTCACTGTGTACAATGATTATGTGCGAGTCAATTCCAGTCGCGAGCATCCCTCGGGTATACCCAGGGCATACCCCGGGCATTTAAAAAATTGTTTTTTTTGGTTGGTTGATTTTTGTTGGTAAATGCCCCGCCCCTGCTCCTACTTTGATGGTCAAACGGTATAGAAAAGAAGTTCTTTATTGGCTTCCCATGTCTTATCAAACTTCTTTTTGGTTACAGATACTCCAATCAAGACCCTTCTTAGACCAGGTATACAGTGGGAGGTTTGCAACGATGTTTACATCACACATTTTTTGTAAGGGCGGCATAATTTCCTACCCTGGGATTTGATCATATAAAATGTTATTTAGTATCACCAAAACACGGTTTTACAATACAAAAGAACTGTGTACAACTAACTCTATTTAGACTGGGCTATTATGGCGTTCCCTGGCCTGGGTATAGACATAAATCTCATAATTCTAATCAAGCGTCGTGAGATAAACCTATTTCTACAACCATACGTCAGCTCTGATTGTTTGGACACATGTTATTAAACTTTCTAATAAAACTTTGTTATAAAGGTTGTATTGAAAAACTGCTCACACAGGGCAAACATTCCACCAAAGCTTTACCAATTCTTCAAGAATTCTGGTAACAAACTGAAGAACACTGAGAAACACGCTTACCTCCAATAACCTTGTGACCTAATATTCCGAGTTATGCTAAATCCAGTCCTTAAAAAAACTACAATTTATGATGGTTACAGTTTACACAGTCTGTATGAACTAGCGATAATGTTTCCCGGATAGTGGCAAAATCACTCGATTTTTTCTTACGAGCCACGGTTTATTGGCTCGGTATCCAGCTTCGGGTATAAGCCCGTGTTCTTTTGTCTTTCATTGTGAACGGAACGCTGGATCATCGCCGAACTGCGGCTGGAAACCTCGCCTGCACGGCTTTCTACTGAAACAGACTTAACCCGACTTCGATTGGCTCGATAAGCTTGTTGTGTGTGTGGAGGATGTCTCAGCTTTTATCTAAACATTATTTTAGAATCTATCAGCGACAGATCCAAGCTTAAGCACCGAGACACAAACTCACAGTGACATTTTCTTTAGTCAGCGAGATAACCTAAAAAGGGTGTGCTGTGCTGTGCTGTGCTTCAGTTATGGTGTACTGTAGTGTGGTGTAGTCGGTGTTGTTTTTGTATTTTAATTGTAATGTGGCGTGCTATATGCTGCGATTTTGGGTTACATTTACTTTAATGAATTTAATAAAGGCTTTAACCTACCTTTTTAGAATTTATCTTCCTCTCGTCTTTCTGTACAATAGAGGTAAGGAAAAAACCGTAGGTTTTCTTGGAATCATGTGTTGAACGTTTATACACCGACAGTATAGTTTTGGTTTTCGGTTGGGTACCAGACTGGATTAAAATATAAATGAGAAAACCCATACTTTGCAAGGTAACAAACAAAAATCGAAAATCTAACAATTGACTCAAAACAAAACCGTTTTTCTTCGAAGAAATACATTAACAAACATTCAGTGTTTGTAGTTCCTTGCTGCATTTGCTTTAGGTCTATTAGTTACTTGTTTAAAGACAAAATGCAGCCCTCTAGATTGCAAAGATTCTTCATGATAATTGCTGAAAGTATAAATCGGTCAAAAAGCGACTGCATCAATATTCATAAATTTGCAACATGGGCATCAAAGAAGTACTATGCTATTTTAAGTCATTAAAGATCAAAACTTGTGAGATTACATCATTCTATCTTTTTAACCCTATTCCGCCTGGGGGGGGGGGGCTTTCGATGCCCACGCCAACTTTGAATAGCTGGCAATTTCAGATGATTGAAGATAAACCCTCCATATCATAGAAGTTTTCCTCAAATTTATCTGGCAGTTTGATGATGTAGTAGAAATTTGGTTATGGGGTCTGATGTTGCCATAGTAACAGCATTTTGGAGGGCGTGTTAAGCTGAAATTTTGATTTCTTGTTTATTTTTTACACTAAACTGTATTGTGATGCTTGGGATCAAGTAATTTGGTACAATTGAACACTATAGTTTTAAGAAAAAAGTTATCTGAGGTTTTTTTGGCCGAACTGTGACGTCATCGATGACGTCATGCAAATAAAAGGGCAAAACGTAAAATCTGGCAAATGACGTCATAGTAGCTTAATTTTGGCTTTCCGTTTTTTTTCAGTTCCGAATTTCGATTTGTTTGGTTATTTTAAGACCCTATTAACTGAATAAGGCTAAAAATATGCTTAATTTTAATCACAATTAGCGTTTAATGAGTGCCAAATCCGCCACTTCCTGTTTCGCAGTTTTCATTTATCTAAATCCTATGAATATCAGCAATAAAAATCATTCAAATTTTTTAAATGGCCTAAAATCAAAGTTTGTTGTTCAAGGTATTGATCAAGTGCTTTTAATCAAGAGTTTATGGCTGTGTTGGCCTTCTGCACAAATATTAGAAGAAATAACTGAAAAACACTGATTTGGGGGAAAATGACGTCACTATGACGTAATCATGTTGTCATATTACCATGTATCCTGTTCAAATTAATTAGGTAATCAAGTTCTATCTAACCTCCAAGTTTCATGACAATAGCGTTAATACTTTCGGATTAATAGAGGGGGGCCTTTTAACCCCCCCCCCAGGCCCAGGAACTCCAAAAAAGCCCAGGCGGAAGAGGGTTTTTTCTTTTTGTAATTACTGTAAATGCCAAAACTATTCATAACTTAACTATTTCTACCTAAACATTGAGCATGCTCTTTTGGATAAAGTATGGGTGGCCGTTACCACCAAAAACAAAAATAAACGGTCAAATGGCAAAAGCTATGTCGTTATCCTGAAACTTCGAGGTTGGTTTAGTCCGTTTAACATACGTTGTTTGTACTACTTATGCTGTTTCATCACGGACGGCTGGACCAAATCGCCCTAGCTTATGCCATCTGAATGTTTATGTAATTTTTGGTGATGACGGCCGCTCATAATTAAGCCTGGTCACTTAAAACAATTTGGGCCAACCAGAATACCTTGCTGTTCGCCATTTTGATTAGAGCTGAAAAACAGTTTTCTTTAAACTATAAACCAAGTTGAAATTGTCCAATTTTCTCTGTTTTCCTCTGTTCTTGCAACAAGGATTTAGCTCAGTTCTCCCAAGTTTCTTTTAAGCCTATATTTGTTCATATATTTTGGTTCAATCAAATTGTGACGGCAAACGAGTACTTGGCATTTATACACGTGCTTTCCCGTCTGATTTAAAACGAAATATTTAAAATAACAGAAATTTGCTGAAGCTTCATGGCCTGGTTGTTCAAAAGTGGCAAAACTAAATACCTTTTTAGAAACATGTCCAGTCTTTCTAAAGTATTTCTGAAGAACACTTCAAAGAAACCCCATTACTTAAAGCCAAAATGACGGTCCAAATCAATCTATAATGAAATAAAAACCTGAATCGCTGAAATATCAGCCATGGGTTAGCACGAACCCGCTTTTGAACCGCGGCCGTTAAAAATTGAACTGAGAAAAGTAATAAAACATTACCTAACTGGAACCTATGTCCTACCTCTTCAAAAGTTGTCTTCTTCTCGCCGTTCTAATAAAAGACATAAAAACCATCGGTTGTTAGTAGCAGATAAATGAGACAGAATATAAAGACGATCGAAGAAGAAAAAGAAAAAGGGTTTTCTCATCATGCATTAGCAAAGAGATTAAATTATTGTGTACCATGACTGTTTTTCTTTGGAATTGCCTGAAGTGTCAGTTAGAGTACCCGTTTAAAAGGAAGAGAAAGCGAGGTAGAAAGAGAGTTGCTTCCTGACTGTCCACATAATATCAAACTTCTTATTGGCTACAGAAACTCCAATCAAGACCCTTCTTATGTAAGGTATATTACCGATAAACTTTTTTCGAGCAAAGCGACAAAGCCGTTGCATAAAACATATTTTCTACCAACGCCACAAGATTATGTGGTATTGACGATTCAAAATAGCACCAGTTTTATGTTGCGAGTTTTTGTTTTTAAATTTCTTCCCAACTATATACAAAAGACCGTGCGACGGCGGTTGAATAAATTATTGACTGATAAACTCTCATTACCTCACATACGTTCTTGTAGCAACGCTGACTTGAATGAGCGAGCTGATACGAAAAATTATTTCCATACTTGTTGATGTACCGTTTTCTCTGTTGCTCATAGAGTTGCTTCTAGTTTATAGCTAAAACTATCGTAGTATGAGTTTGATAGCCGATGCATAAAGTCGTCGATTTGTTTCTTTAGTGGCTTGCCCGGTGAAAATTTTTACTATATATTGTAATGAATTATGCATTTGACAACTGTAGGAGTAAATCGAAAATTCATCATTATAATCTACGGTTTATGTTTATGAAAGTTGCCAAAGAGGTTCAGTGAACTTGCTATTAGTAAGATAGCTAAGTGTTTGGTAAAATTTTTGAGTTCTCTTTATACTTCAATAGAGTTGGCATTTATAATAATCGACACCTATAAATACAATGTTTTACAATTTAAGTTAAAGAAAGCACTCCAGCCAATATTTGGAACAAGGAAAGGAATAATAAACCTTGACCAAGGTTTGATTTCTTTACTTCTTTGATAGTAGATTCAATAACTGTAGAAGATTTTCTGTCCAACACCTTTTACAGCTTTTAAAAAGTGCCTGAAATCATCGGGAAGCTAATGAGAACTATACAAAAAGCACAGACTGAAATAGTTAAATCCGTGGGCTTGCAAACATTTTTCCAGGTAAACTGTTGGTCTGTTACACCAGCAATTCAAGACAAGAAAATAAAACAAAAATAAAATAAAAAAGATCTAGAAGAGTAATCCATTGAATTACTTCGTTTTTCTGTCAACTCCAAGAACTGGTATAGGCGAAATTTAGGATCATTCTGTCGCGTCGCAGGTTACAAAGCACGACTTTGTAGTTACTAAGATGATCGTGCCCTTCTACGATCCAAAAATACTAGCCCTACAAATTTTATTCGAAATATAAATAACAATTAGATGAATAAAACTAGATTTGGGGAAGAACTTTAGGTAAAAAGGATAGGCATGAGCGTCGGAAATCCTAGAAAACTACCCTAGAAAGTTCTAAGCAATACACATATGTGCATCCTAAAACATACCCTTGGTCAAAAGTTAACTTAAAAATACTAATAAAAAATGATATTGTTAACTACATCGCCATTTGTTACCATCCATCAGATACATCTCGCGCTTGTTTTAAGATACGCTTATGTCATGATATCTCAAACTTGTTATAGCCCGACAAATACCTGTTGTATTTTTATAATAGATTTCGTTCGAACGTTCCCTAAAAAGTACTACATCGCCGATTACAACCCCTGAAAGTACTACGATCATCCCTATTATCTGAATTTAGGGAATACTCCCGGTGTATTTGCATAAACAAAAAGCGTTGCACGATTTAAGACACTTAATTTGACAACCTACTGCAATGTATACATCCAACATTTCAGGTAAAAATAAAAAAATTGCGCAAAAAAATATGTAAAAACAATAACCATGCAGAATGCATTAAATGTGTAGTAAACGATCTTTAACGTTAACACAAGCTAAGTGGAATAAAATAAGTTAATATAAAAGAAACAAAAATAAAAAAAATACACTAATGAAAAAGAGTCAAACAGGACATCTGCCGTAAATGTTATTCGCCAGGTCCAAGAGCATCGTTTATGAAAATTAAAGTCTCAAAGTTTGCTGTAGAAGTATCTTTACAAATATCAAGTGTATTTTATTAGCAAGAGATACAACATCAATTTTGATTTCAGTTGTCTGAAAAAGTTTATGCTTCTAGAAATGAGCTGATTCAGTTTGAAGAATACAACTAAAATGTGGACGAGCAAAACAAATAAAAGAAGAAAACAAAGAAAAAAAAAAAGAAAGTCGCTGTGTATTTCCTTACCTGCGAAGCACCGCTCTTTTCATTATTGACAACAGTCCCATTTCTTGAAATGAAAACTCAGGTTGTTTTACCGCTCGTTAAATATTGTCTTCAATTTCTCGTTAAAACAGCAAACTCTCATATTTTCTTTCTGTACTTAGAGAAACTGAACGAAAAGGTAAAATTAACATAGAGATATCCAGTGCAATCAAACTAAAACTGTTATGCAAAACTCAAGTCAATCTAACCAAAACTGTTGATTAAACTTTGACGGTAGTCGAGTTTTGATTAGTGTGTCAGTGTTGTTTTGATAACTACTTGGAGACGCCAAGACAGGCAAGTGCGTATAATGACGGGTGTTCCGTGGCTCAATTTTGTTTCTTATTTGGTTGTCCTCGTGATTCATCCTTGTGAATATTGTTAATGTTTAAATGACGTGATAGTATGTCCCGGCTTGAAAATGAAAACACAACCGTGTCATTTACCTTGTTACTTGATTGATAAAAAGTAGTGAAAAAGAAAAACACACTCGATTTGGAACTATCTTTCCATACACTCGTATATTTTGAAAATATTTTAAATGAAATCTTGTTACATATGTGCTGACACTATGTGAAAGCTCTTGTCCAAATACATAGTACAGACTCAATGTTGACCAGACTTCAAGACCACTGTCTTTTCTAATATTGTTTTTCAATGAGGTAAAAGGTAGGTATCTAGGTAGGTTTAACCTAGAAAAGAACTCTAGCATATATATGTAAGATAATTGGAATTGACATCTTGAAGAAAGCTGTTACTTCTATTAATACATGTAGTAAGACAAAGAGTTGCAATTGTATTTCAGGCACATGCTTTCGACATTAGCGACACCTTAAAGCGTGTAGCTGTGAAGGCTGTTGTTGCTTTTAAAAAAGATAACCAGCTATTAGTGTTTTGACCTCAGTGACTGAAACAATGTATAACACACGTCTCCGATTGAAACTATTAAATAACAAATATGGTATCTCTTAACTTCATTAGCAACTGAGGTTTTGATCATTTTATACTTCTGTAATTTTCGTTTTGGTATGTATTTTTGCACAAAAATACGTATTTAAGAGACTAACCCACCTCAAACAAGCATTGCTACAAGTTTGGGTCAGTAAAAATGTAAAAACAACATTTCTTCATTTTGGTACATTGACGTTAACTATTCACATTACAGTAATTGTGAACAAATTAAACAAAAGATATAGTACTTTACCAACTAAAACAACCAAACGGCTAAATGCTCCAACCGATAAAAGGGGTTTCTGATGTCGGCCATTTAGTAAATCTTTAACAACAATGTTTTTACTATATTATTATAGGTTCTCTCGATGTTTCCTGGCAAAGTTTGGGATTATTTGGATTGTGTGTTCGGATTAATGTGATTTGTAGTGTTCCTCGCTAATTGAAGTATTTATTTTAGCATAATGGTTCAATTACCTACAGGTCTCGACTGGTCGGACTCGACTCTGCTTTCGTTTGATGTTTTCTTGTATCAACTGCCATGTAATTTGTGTTGAGCTAAACTCAGGCTCTGATTCCAGTAGAGGGCAATCGTTGGCTCGAACGCTTGTTCTTTGAAAAGATGCACATCGCGTTTTTACGAAATGAACATTTCTACATTTTGTTGAGAAAAGTCGTTTCGTTAGGTTTGCTCTTTTGAGTCTTGTTTATGAGAAAACTTTGGTTTTGATCATAGAAATAATTCTGAGTTACTTACATTATGTTCAGTAGATTCATTTTGCAGTTATCATCTTATGTTTCAAAAAGGATAGTTGTTGCATAAAAGTGGTTCCATTTTACGTCACAAGAGTTGAATGTCGCATGTAATATTTCCGCCTATCGTGTATGTAAAAGTTTTTGCTCTCTCTTCTTCCGTTTTTCAACAAATTTTTCAGTTCCCTTTTTTGAGTGATTTAAACATTGAGATGTACTATTTTCCGTTGTGAATGCCGTTATGTCAGTCCTCTTCATCTCATAATGTTGCACACGCTAAAATTTCGATTAGCTATGGGTGGTATAAGGTATGCCAAGGAACTACGCAAATACATAGCAAGACTAATGGTTTTGAGACACTAATCATGTTGAGTTTTCAACCTGAGTGAACCATTGATTTCTTTTTACCTTCAAAGCCTTATCTTACACTTCACATTGCCTGACAAAGAGGGAGAATGTGTGATTTCCGTTCACATACTGTTACAACGGGAGAGAAATTGAGTAACAAGCATTACAATAACACTTGTCCGCTCTGGTTCATCTTTTCGACTTGAACACATTTTGAAACAAACTAAACGCAAGAAATTACCATTTGAAGAATGATTGTTATGATCGAGACTTCTATTTACCTCGTTAAGTTGCCCCTGAATGCCTCCGCTCTGGAAAAGAAAAAAAACAAAATGGCCTTCAGCTACGCTGATAAATGAATATGCGGACAAAAATGAAGGAAACTGTAAAACCTGGACAGCACTGTTCCTTGTGCAGTACTATATTTGTATCTCTGTTTGATCAGCGACATCACGCTACATTATATTACATATAAGTTGCATACCATCGTTATTTCCTGAAACAAAACTGAACAGAACGATCGATTCGTACTCACAAAAACACACCTTCCCTTACTGTCCATTATTGGCACTATCTTATTGGTTGTGACAAACTCCAATCAGAGCTTGGCTTAAAATAAATATATTTAACCCATTAACATTTTAGACTTTGTTGAGTTGTTATGAAGAGTTGAAGACCCATTAAGTTTCCATCTCGGATGGGCTACTGAAAAAAAACGATCACATAAAATGCTTCGTTTAGCAACCAATGCATTGGGAAAACACGATTGCATTAAGAATAAATATCAAATGCAAGGCTCAGGCTTTCTCAAACGTTGTTAGTTTGACAGCCTCAAACTTTTCTATTTTTCTTTATTGATGATAAGAAAACAGTAAGCTTGACTCCGGTATTATGGGAAACTTTAATGGAAAAATAAAGTATTGGTCTCCGTTTGATTTGTTTTTTCCTTTAGCTGTAAGTCTAACAACTTTGTCTTTCCATTTTATTGCATTACTGGGCTGCTTCATTGGTAGTCCTACGTAAATAAGTGTAAGGCTTGGAAAAGTGCATGGTAGTAGGTGAATAAAGTACTACGGTATTCGCTGACAAAACACAACTGAATGAGAGCTGAAATAACTGTTTTCATTGATGAGCTCTCCGTCAAAACATAACTTTAAGTTTCGTAAAACTACATTGAAATCAACTCGTTTGGTGTAAAGTGATGTTTGCACAGAAAAGTACACGTTGTAAGATGCACGATATCATAGTTTGAAAAATGCGATATACACAAATCCCTTAAATCCAGTTGCAAAATAAAATTCAGTCAGTGCATTAACAAAAGTAGTTGCAACAAATTCTACTCCAACACTCATAAAAGATTAGGCTTTTCAGATCAGAAAAATTTTAAGGTGTGTAATTAACAAGATAGTTCAGTCGCAAGTTTCAATTAAGAATCTAAGAAGAAATCGAAATGCACTAATGGCAAAACAAAAATATTGGTTTTAGTTGATATGTGAGTTATCCATAAAGCTAAGAAAAGAAAATTATTTTAAGTGAAATAAACAAACAAAGTTAATGGCTGAAGAGAAAAAAAGAAACACTTAGTTAGATTTTTTACCTGATCAATGACGATACTGTTTTCTTCTTCGGCTTTAACTCCATTTCCTCCAACATTTAAAAAAAAATAAAAGATAATTATGCCGTGGAAGGCATTTCAATCGTGCATGTATATGTTCCGAAGTCAAAATCAAGTATTTACGAAACAGAAACTGATAGAAAATGAGGAACTGTACATGTTAGATGCTTTTTTCTGAAACCTGCGGTATCGAGGTTTAGTGGTTCGTATAAACGTTTTGTTGATTATCATTGATCTGCCTGCATGATTGCAAGTCTTTCATTATAACAGCTTTAATTTAGTCATATGTTTTGTTTTATAAGAAAAATCACATTAATGTTAATGATATGACAAGACAATCACGCTTTTTTCGAAAACAACTAAAATATGAATAGAAGAAAACTTCTGCTTTAGGGCACAAAAAAATGAGGCGCAAAAGTTGTATGGCAGTTTAGATCACCTTCAACTACCCCACCTTTGCACAGCAAAAACATCAGGTTTTGCTTTGTTATGACTTTTTTTTGTTGTAATGCAGTTCGCCTGTCTTCACGCCTTTATTACTTAGGTGGACAGAATCAGTTTTGTTTCGACTATAGGCGAATCTTTCGTGACGTCATTGTTTACATTCTGCTTCGTTAGCATACACTTTCAGGTAGAGAAAGAAATAAGATAAAATAAAATTGAAAATAGAATTTAAGAAAGCTAGTCGAGGAAAATACTGGACTAATTTTTCGGTTCTCTACATGCAATTTTAAAGAATCGAAGATATCGATGTTCATAAAAACTCCAAACAGTGAGCTATACATTCTTTGTAAAGTTTCCAGGCTTTAAGAACTCTTCACACGAAAACTATTTAACATATCGGCTTCATATTTTTAGACGAAGCTAAAACAGCAGAACAAGCGATTTTGCAACTCGAATAAAAACAAGGGTACATATGCTAATGACGCAAAAAATGTAAACAAAGATTCGCCTATACTTTGCTTGTTTGACGACAAAAAAAACTCATGCTATTCTACGGTATAATACAAAGTTTCCTAACCCGCAAAAAACATCGTCCAACTCATTTAAAAGTATCGAAAGTCTGGAACATTTTATAGTTTTAAAAAAAATCAAAAATGAGATTAATGCCACGAAGTTTACTCTCAATACAATATTTTTGTAAACAGTATACCTTAAGCACAGAATCTGTTTCAGAAACAAAAACGTTCTGTGAATACAACTTAAGTTTAAGTTATATTAATTAAGTGTAACTTAAGTTCGGATAAATGAAACAAAACTAGTGCGAAGACAGAAAGAAAAAAATACTGAATCTTTGTGATATTTTTGCCTGCGAGAAAAAAAAAACTTTAGTTCTTTGTTGACAGTAGTTCTATTTCATGCTAGCCGTAAAATAAATTAAGAGATGAGAAATCATATCGACTGCATGGCAACTGAAACGATTTTCAAAACCTCAATTCAACAAAACCTGAATGCAATTTCGCTTGTTTTGATTAAATTTTTGATCACAGTCAAGTTTTGATAAGAGTGTGTCAGTCTTTTACGATAAATATTTTGATACTTCAAAATATGTCAACATCGAATTTGAGTTGACAGGATTAGATTTTTTTGTTTGCTTTTTTCGCAACACTTTTTCACTAGTTACCTAAGTCCCTCGTTTTTTAAACTGATCGAGGTTTCTGGTGATTGATCACATGTTCCTGAAAATACAAAACACATCATGTCTTTGGCCTTCACAGTGGTGACTTTAAAGGTAATTATTATTATTATCGTTGAATTATAATAATAATATCAATAATAATGATAATGATAATGATGATAACAATAATAAAAAAAAATAAAAATAAAAAGATATCAGGAGTCCATTATTATCAGACTACAGCTACTGAAAGTTTCATTTTGATTGCTTGAAAGCTTTAAATTTTAGGTCGGAAAAACCTATGGGGGGTCCATTTGACACCCCTCCCCCCTTGGACTTCAGAGGGTTAACGATATTCAAATTATTCGTATAAGTTGGTATTGTTTTTATTTTTATTATAACTTTTGTTTCAACTGATGGCTACAAACTATCAATTTCCACAGTTGTGCAAGTCAATCTCGCTTTCGAGAGACAACCTATACATTATTGTTGTTAACAGTACTAAAACAGGCCAATGCCCGGATATGCCAGGCTTATGCCCGGATACTTTCTTATGACACTTTTTTTACATACTGCTCATAAAAGGAAAGCATTCGGCCAAACTTAGTCAATTCGTTATGAACTCTGGCAACAAACGGCAGAACACCAACAAATGTAACTACCCACATTAACATCGTGATTCAAAATACAGAATTAAGTTTAAACTGATTAACCCTAGAAGGCATAGGGTAAAAATAGTTATTATATGCACAAGTCACTAGATAACGGCAACGGAGCTCTCTGATTGGCTCCTGCACAACTAGGATCTCAGCTCA
>JAOBRG010175542.1:0-33246 GCA_027574985.1 Umimayanthus nakama | reverse complement strand
ATCTATCTATCTATCTATCTATCTATCTATCTATCTATCTATCTATCTATCTATCTATCTATCTATCTATCTATCTCTTGTCTGTCTGTCTGTCTATCTGTCTATCTTTCTATCTGTTTATCTATACAAACCTATCGGTGCATCTACCTACATAAATTTTGGACATTTCTAAGTATTCCTCACCTGAATCCTGCAGTTTTACAATAACTTTAGCATTTTTCCTAGCCTGAGGTCCAGCGAGACGACTCACTCCATTTATTGAGCGCACGACAAATAAATACGTGTGTGAGGGCAATAGCCCGAGTATAGTGACCGTAGGAAAGGTTATGTCGACGTTCGTGGGCGCGTACTGCACTTCGTGACATGGAGCATTACAGTGGCTGTTATCAGCCTCGCTTTCAAGATTACATTCTAGGCACGTGACATCATACGAAATGTCAGAGCGTCCACCGGAATCAGTGGGAGGCTGCCAAGCCAGCACTACCAAATGTTCTCCGGAATAGATGATGGATAGATTCATGGGTGATGACGGAGGCGCTGAGAATGAGAGTGAAAACACAAGGAAACTTAAGCCACGTTCACACTTCTCGTTAAACAGGTTTAATCGTAGTTGAAAATTAACTTGACAGTTGCAGTACTCAAACTGGCTTAAAACGGCTGTATAATTAAGTTAACTTATCATTAAGGCGTTGAAATGCTCAGTTCAGACCCCGAAAAAACCTATAAACACATTACAAAATCAAGATTTTAAAGTCGAACCAGTTTAATATAATCATGTTTAGTGCTTGGTATGAACGCGGTATTAGTGTAGTTAAAATATTGCTCCCCATTTCAACAAATTTTGCCTAGTCTTATGAAATCTTACTGTGACTTTTTACCTGTCCAAATCTCGCCTAACGTAATTCTTATTGCTGGCAGGATTAGGCAAAACGTAGGCCAATAGTTCTCATAGTAGAGAATTAAGTGTTCTCAGTGTGACCGATTCCCTTCTTATCTATCACCAGTTGATGAACCCGGGACTTCTTAGTTGGCAGTTTGAGAATTTACTATACCAATTGTGATAACCGCCCACAATAAGTTAACGGTAAAAGGCGTAAACATTTCACAAATTTCTGTAGGTATACGGTAGTTAACAATTACGCGCGTTAGATATGCGCTTTTAGATAGCGGACGAGGTGCAAAGCACTGCATAAAAATATTTCGTATTTTGTTTGCTACTGACTCGAGTTTTCGCCAATTTTGCGAGAAAATTTTCAGAGTGATAAAAAGGCATGTACTCCATGCGAAAATGCCATGAAGGTACCCTTGTTACAAACTGTAGTAAACATTGCTTATACTAATATTAATTAACATTTAGTCACCGAAGGCGACGTGAATAACAGCGAATAGTCACCGAGACGAAGTCGAGGTGACTATCGCGATATTCACAAAGCCTGAGGTGACTAATTGTTTTAGAAAAATTGCACTGGTGATTATAAGAGAAAACAAAACAAAAAAAGCAAACTTTTATTTAAAAAACACGCGCCTAAACATGCTTTGCGGCGACTCTTTGCGACTCTGTGGCGAAAAATGTAAACAAACTTTCCTGTTTTGAAAATCAATGTTTCGCGAAAGGAAATTTTTTCTTAATTTACCAACCTACCTTTGAATAGCTTAACTCCAAACTTTGAAGCATCTTTTGTCTTTTGAGGCACGGCATTTTCTATAAGCTGCTCAATTCGTGACTCCGAAACATCAACAAATCTGGCCGCCATTTTAAAAATTGCTACAACCACCTAGTGGTGGTTATAGCGTGAGAAAACAAAGTTCTCGACCAATCAGCGCGCGCCATTTTCGATAATCACCAGTGTATTTCTACTAAAAACTAATATTGTGATATCCCGACCCAAACCCTCGAAATTCTTAATGATCTTATGCAAAATCTCAAACCAATTGGACGGATGTATCCTTGGCATTTTTGTCTATGGAATAATTACCGATAAAATTTCCAGTCTCTTTATTTGGACAAGCTACACGATAAAGGATTTATACCGTGAGTAGAGAGCCAATCAGAAACAAGAATTTAAATATCCAGTAATTGGGGCTTAACAAATAATTTTTATTCAAAACATGTAAGATGGATCACAAAATTCGATACACATCCGCTTGTAAGACTTCTTAAAATCCAGGATTTTAAGCGTTATAAACACGAGGTCCTACCCGGTACTTTCAACACCTACCGAAACACGTGCTATTAGGAGGATCGTCTTGTGCTCGATGATATCCTTCATCACACACGCAGGCAGACCGAGCCGTGTTTATACGACTGTGGTCGGGACACCCCTGATCACGGTCAGTTGAACATGAACCGTTTTTAATGGTAACGGTTTTATTCGTCGCTGTGTTACCACAGTACGACGGACATCCTAGAAAGTACATAAACGTTTCAGTGAAGCATTTTTCTTTTCGCTAAAAAGCCGCCCCACCCTTTTAACTTTATAGTCAACACACTGTGACTTTGTCTACTCTTTTAAACTGTCGTTATTTAATTTTTCCTTACAATTGTTTGTAAGAGTTTTTGATTTCAGCACAAGTTCTGTTTTGCTGTCATCCTCAAAAAACTAAATATTTGATTAATTGTTTGATTGTTGCATTGACTGACTGACTGATTGATTGATTGAATGATTGTTTGATTGATTTATTGATTGATTGGTTGATTGACTGACTGACTGATTGATTGATTGATTGATTGGTCGATTGACAGACTGACTGGACCACGATAGTGCTTAGCAGCCAAATCTTATTGGTTACCGCTACACTTACGTGTTTATTTGCCGAAAATTACCATCTATCCTTGTAGCTTAGGTCGTGGGTTCGAACCCCACCGGACCCGTATCTTTTCTAGGGCTGACGTTCAGAAGGTATTATTCGGGTTTTTTTTATTAGAGCACTTTAACTTATATTTCAATCTCTATATGTATATTATTGGAGTATAGCTGTTGCATATAATACCACTCTTCCCATTTCAACTAGAATTAAACACTTGCCATTTAGGTAAGACCTCCCTTTCTCCTGTGTTCTTACTGTGACTGCGGCAAACGTTAAGGGCGGCTGCCGGGTGACGTTTATAAGTCCACTTTTTGAAAATACTTTGAACATGTACGTGGCAGATGGTAACAACCCACTGACCGAGGCGGCAGTGAAGGCAATATCGTTCTTAGAAGGTACGTATTCTACCATATCACAAGCGTCATTTCTATTGGCGTCGTCACGCCTTGTGCAAGTGATGTCATACACCACGTCTCTAAGGCTAGCCGTATCATTTGGCGGCTGCCATGCAAGAGTTACTGATGTCTGGGTAAAGTGAAGAACTGTGAGGTTGCGAGGTTTTCCCGGAAGACCTAAGTAGGACAAGTTTGTCATTTTGCGGATAAACTTTGAAGCTTAAAACAGTGGGGAATAAAACGAAGTATTTAGGGTTGTAAACCAAATTACATTTTAATTCACCTACGGTGATAGTGTGTTATCTCTGTTTTTAATATTATTATTATTAATAATATTACTATGATTATCATTATTGTTATCATTAGTAATATTAATTTCATAACAATAACCATTATTATTTTTACTGATATTGTTATTGTTATCGCTATATTTGTTGTTATTGTTGTTGTTTTAAGTTTCAGACGAATATTAACATTCTAACTGGCTGTTTGGTTTTCGAGCTTGTTTTCAGGGTTATCCCAACGACGAACCTTTGACAGTAAAAAATCCGCACTTTAGAAACACCATAGTTCTAAGGCTTTACACGTTGCTGTCACAAGTAAAAGTGAAACTACATTTCAGTTGGAATCATTATGGGGCTACTGAGCATGAGTATCAAAACGTAACTAGTTGCTATGAATCGGCTAAAGAATTAACTAACTAACGAGAATCTTCCAAAAAAGTCCTGATTACTGAAACTGGGTTTCCCAGTTCAGGCCCTCTTATCGATTTTTATATTTGAACCTCAGAACTTAATTGTTCACGTGTCAGATTATGTTTGTTATTAAAATATAGGGATAATTTTTAATGGGGAGACTTACATTTGTCATATATTACATTTATTGGCAGTATAGGGTGAATAATTTGCAGAAATGTTGTCAAGATATCTCACTTACCAAAACATGCTCCTTTCGGGTTGTCAAGGTCTGTCGTATAGTATCCCGGATCACACACACAGGTCCTGGCGGTTGTGTTGTAACGAGAGTGAACTGGGCACTGGTTCTCATCACATTCCGTTCTGTTGTTGACTGCATTTTGTATGCACATTTCTGGGCACACTTGGCAGAGTATCAATGATAAGCTTCGAGTCAACAAAAGTATTTAATGAAATATAAACTTTTTCTTTATCAAATATGCAAAAAATGGAACTGAATCGAGACCCCCCCCCCCCCTCCTATCTTCCTCCTACTCCTATTTATTAGAGAACCTTACAATTGATTTATAAGAAAAAACACTGAAATGAACGTTCAAATGCCGTTTTCTTGGCTCCTCTTTTCAGAATTGGGGTCCCAGCCCTTACTTTCTAAACTTCTTGGATCCACCCCTATGTTTGAATTAGCAAATGAAGAGACACAAACTAAAGATCGTATTTCGAGACGGTTTGCATTTTAAGGATTCAAAGATAAAGCAGTTTCCCAAAATCATATGTCTTCCGCCAGTAACTAGTCCAACACCAAGAGACCGTTACTTGTTATATCGTAATTGCACTGCTTTTGGTACTGACTATAAAAGTCAAAAAAATTCTGTTTAGTAGTGAGGTTTACCTCCTCAAGTTTACTATAAGGGTATGTGTCGCCTTTAAGGGAATTGTGTCGGGTCATTTTTCGCTTGAGGGTTCTGCAAATGGGTACGATTTTCACAAAAACCTGTAAACAATCAAAAATTTTCTTAACTTTCTTCGAGCTGTTTGTCATTGATCGCATTTTACAGATCAGAAAAAAAGCAATATACGTTCTAAAGTTTAGTGGTCTGTTTATAGTTGTACGTAATTCGTCTGCTCTGAAATGAGGTGTCGGTTTGTGCAGTTTGGTCTTTAATGGCGTATAGAAAAATGCTTTTTTGGGTTTGAGATAGATATATTTGGAGGCTTGGGTGGTACATCCGGCACCTTAAACTAAGGTACGTACCCCTCATCCCAGGGAATTCGCTCAACCAATAACTTGGTGTAATCATAAATTTTCGCCAAATACCTGGATAGATGACTGAGGCTACATTGTTACAAACTTCTTCCATTACCTTCTTTGTCCGTTAGGATAGACACCACCGAATATCGCAACTGATTAATCCCAGCAATAGCGCTGACTCCGTTCCAAGAATACACTTTGAAGTTATACACCGCAGAGGGCGATAACCCGATTACAGTAACCGCAGTTGTGACGATGTTGTTTCTTGTTGGTGCATATTTTAGCTCACCACAAGGATTTGTGCAGTTTCCCCCATCACACCGGAAGCACGTGACGTTATACGTGACGTCATTCCGGCCGCCAGTGTCGAGAGGTGGTTGCCATGCCAACACAGCTAGTCCACTGCTGATGTATGTGTAGTTAAGGTTGTGGGGTTCTGACGGAATGGCTGAAAGAGAGCGTTTTGTTGAGTTATATTAATTTTTAAATCCGATTGATTGTTTCATATTTTAGTTACTTCGGCTCTGTTGTTCTGTTCTGAGCTATTTAACTGCAAAGTGTAAAACTGTAAATGTTCTTTTAAAATTAATGAAGTTTTTAAAAATTTAGCAGACTAAGTTACTGTAAGCATTTACAACAATATAATTAGGCTAGTTAGTTAAACAATAAAAGCTATATCATAGACGTGCAGCTATTAAAACTAAGTGAATAAAAAAACATATAAGTATTGTTTTAATTTTTTTATGAGCTGTCAGGCTGAATGTTCTTAAAAGGTTTGAGGGTTCCAGCACAAACCAACAAAAAGTATACAATGTGAACAAGCTATCCTGCAGCTGGCCGGCAAGAAAGAAAGAAAGAAATATTTTATAGAGTAAACAGAAAGAGGATTAAAAAAGAACTCTAAAGTAAATCCATGATTTTGTCCATTGTTTGATTCATGGATCACTTTTCCTTAGCCTTGAATATGTTCTTGACATGTTCTTAAACTTTTGGCGATGTTCAGCCTCGTGTTCTTACAAAAAAGGTTCTTTTAAAAAATAGGAGTGTATCCACGACAATGCTGAAAAAACCTGATCGATTCAACCATGACTTAACTGACAAATGTCCTGTCTGACTGACGCAGAGAGCCATGAAAGGGAACTGTTAGGAGTAAAAACCTTCCAAGAGAGGTCGTTCTCCCTCCGGAACTCTAGAAGCGTACGTCTTAAGCTTTCGTTTTTTCCCGAAAACGGTCACCATTTTTACTGGATCACCCCCTGCTTTCTGTCTGCGACAATGAGTCCTTAATTTAAGCATTGTACTCAGTACCAGTGACATTTAGCCAAAATTTATAGAATTATGGCGTAATGAATGAGGACAAAGTTGCTTGTCTATCATAATCTCTGTGTGTTGATTGTACAAGTTATCACAGCAAGAAAAATTCTTATACTTACTATAACAAGTTCCATTTCTAGGGTCCTGCCCGGTCTGATAGTATCCTGTATTGCACTCACACGTGGTCCTTGACGTGTTTGGATGGGTGTTGGCGGGGCACTGAAAGCATGCGATATTGCCTAGTTTGCTCTTGAATGTACCTGCAGGACATGCTAGGGGACAAATGAACATACTGTATGAAGGTTCACAAAAGTAGTCACTAGTGTGGAGTTAATAAAGTGATTGCATGCCAAACGGCCAGTTTTTATCTGCGGTAACCAGTTGAATAATCGTAGATAACTTTTAGGGGAGAGAGGATTCCGATTATGCTTCTCCCCCTGTGCTGATTTTTTAGGAAATAAGCTTGGCCAGTCCGCGGTTAATCGTATGTATTAATTACATACACTCTCTCACCTCTACAGTAACCGTTGAAAAACTCAAACCCAGGTAAGCACAGGCAGCCTTCATCTTCACGGGTGGCCCAGCTGCCGTTACTAAGACATTCCATGTAGAACTGAGTGTCATTCACCAGATTCCGCGAGTTCTCCGTGCATCTCTCGTATAATCTCAGCTGCTCATTGAGCAGCGGAGAACTCGTGTTGTTAAAACGAACACCATTAATGGTGACACTTGGACAGTAGTTGTAGCTAACCGAAATTTCCTTTAGTGAAATGCAACTCCCGACATCTTGGAATCCTAAATAGACTCCCTTTCGTGTCACAGGAAAGAATAATTCCACGGTATTGTCGGCCGCATCGGTACCTGGTTCCCAGGTCTTCACTGCATTAACATCTCCAATAAATGAAAATTTCCCGTCCTCAACAACTTGCTTTGAAACTCCTGCCGGCTGCTCAGTATCTATTTCGTAAGCGTTAAGCTTGAAATATTCTTTACAGTAAGGATGTCTTTCAATATCACACTTTCGAGCAATGAACACAAGTTTAATGTTTACCACTCTCGCTAATTGCAGGGGAATAAACTCAGATATTAACCAGCTGTTCGTGTGTTTTGATGACGTAAGTGGCAGGTCGCATACTTGGTATGACACGGTGTTTGCTGGTGTGGAGACAGCCCTTCTGTACCACTGTGAAGCGGGAAAAACTTTAAAGTGTTACTGAATTAAGGGAACAATCAATTGATTTCGAGAGGAGACAAATAGACCGATAGAAAGACAGACAGACAGACAGACAGACTGACTAACTGATAGACAGACAAATAAGAGACAGAAGGACAGAGATAGACAGATCTAGGGGCAGACAACAGACAGACAGACATTGACCGACAGACAGAAAAACAGACCGCTGATTGACAAAAATTTGATATCTAGGAAGTTTTATCGTTGTTTTATTAAATACTGAAATGTCAATATGCGTTAATTTATGTAAAACCGAGTTTTCTCTCCACTTTTCTAGTTATCTGCTGCGTCATAGCATGTTTTAAAACTGGATGCATGGAAATAGAAGTGACGCAGCCTTATTTTGAAAATCCGTACTATTAGTCATTGAATTGCCTGTCTTTGATTATGTTTGACCTTCATTATTACCGTTCTCTTTTTTTCGTGACATGAATTCTGTCCAGATTTAGGAAATGCATGGTCCTCGGCCAATGAAAGAGCGCGTTTTACTGAATGTGTTCTTATTTATTAGGTTACTCCCATCCCTGAAGTCATTTAAAACGTGCTGAATATACAAGTTCACGAGGAGAAAAACACGAGCTTGGCACAGACCTCAAGAATGGAGATCATTGTAACAAAGGAGGGCAAATACGAAACTGACCCTCTTGTACAAGATCTACCAAGGACATGTTCCTATCGAGGCCTCGAAACACCTTCGGCCAATGACACGCTAATCCCGGCATTCACACAACAACAGTTTCATGTTCATCTCGAACAGTACCTCATCTCACTGTTTTTCCTTCTTTCTGATAACTATTACCCAAAGGAAGAGTCTGTTTTCGATAACGATGACCTTACTTCTTTCAAACAGTCTGTCTCTTCTATCAGTCACAATCCTGTCAACTAGTTATTCATAGCGTCATTTATTATAGTGTTTTTTCTGTTATAATGTTTTTTTATATTTTTAATTTTTTTCCGACAACCCCAGCCATAATTTAAGGGTAAGCTGTATAGGTAAACAAAGAAAGAAAGAACCATCACTTACCCCAGCGGCACCCGGAACAAACGCGTATCTCGTGTACCACTGCCACTTGTCCGGATCCGTAAACCTCTGATCCAGTAACCGAACTGATTTTAAATCAAAGGAAAAAGCTAATCATGTTTAACTTTATTTTTTTTAAGTTTTCTCGTCTACATGCAAATCAACAATTTTTTATCTTTTTTTATATGGCGGCAAAAATGTTTCGCGCATTCTCATTGGCTCTTGAGCGGACTGGATGTTTACAACCCATGCGCATGCGGCGCTATTGCCGTTAATGTTGTTTTTAGAACAAGTGTCATAAAGCTTTAAAATACTTCATCCGCGTTGACGCATAGACCTCAGTAAGGCTCTACTCTGAGAACGAAGTATTCCATTGGTCATTGAACAATAACAGTAACAATAACGTAACACTTTTTAACAATATGCTATTGTATGTTTATTTACGGATGGCCAATATTAGTGTTAAGGTTTTGGTTATTTGTATTATGTTTTTACCCCGAATGAGATCTCTCGATTGTTCACAGAGTAGAGGGCGACTCATAGACCTCGCTATCACTCAGTACGACACATCCTCCGTCTGATTATTGCCGTCTAGACCTCACTCTCGGTTAAGTAGTAAAAAATGAGCAAAATCCGAAGAACTTAGTTTGTCTTGTTTGTGTCAATTTTGACACTAGTGGTATTAACGCTAAAGGATGTTCCCCTACATTACCGGCTATTCAGGTGTGGGCCGCCGCTAAGAGTATGTTCTTCAGACCATTCGTTGAGGAACAGGGAATTAAAATGTTGAGTTGAGTCCGTTTTATAGCCGTTTAGTTTTGGATAGCTGGTATATTGCATGTTCAGTCTGTCCCAGTGTACCCAAATTCTACCCAATGCTGGTCAGGAACAGGGAAAGGGTTTGGAGGAGTCAGCGGTACATACCCACTTATTATTATGAAGAAAAATCCCATCCTCCGGCACAAAAGCCAGAATCTCCCCCAACGTCTAGTAATTTTAAAATCATGAATTCCTTTCAGTTTTAAAGTAGTTTCTCAGTCTCTGTGAAACGAAAAAAGTACGTATGAACTTATGGGCTTGCTGTCGTTTAAGATATCTCTTCGTTTTAACACTCCATAAAACCTTGCATGATTCTTCGAGACAAAAAGTCCTTGGAGAAGGCCATACGCTTTGGCCATTACTGCAAGTTTAATTCAAGCGACCAAGCAAATCTAAGTCTAACTGTCAGCTGACTCTGAATCAAGCAGTTTATAGTACCGGCTAGTATTTCTTTTTAAAAAACAGAAGCAAACGATAACTGCAACTTGAGTGGTACTCAGTAAAGTACGTCGGGTTTGCATTCTTAAAACAACAAAAGTCTTCCTATTTGGCTATAGCTGAATTCAAGTACTCTAATTCTCTAAGTTTACGAGCTATTTTGAAGACAGAGCACTAACATCATGTCATACTACAGACCACTGCTGCATTAGCGTTTATATAAAAGCTATACAAGTTCAGCGTATTTAACTCGATACTATAGTGAGTAATGTTACACTGATCTCAGTGCTAAGGACAAATGTTCCATTGACTGAGTGGTGTCCACGAGTGGCAAGCTACTTTGGTTTTTGCAAGTGTTTGTACAAGTAAATTCTCTCGGCTACTAAGTTTAAAACTTGTAGTTGCATCCTTCACAACAAGCATGTAACGAACAAGACTACAACTGGTCAAGACAATATGAACACAACTTGCTTTGAAAGCCGTAAGCAGTGACAAGACAAAAAGCTCAAGAATTAGTTCTCACCTGTATTCTCTTGCACTTGGAAAGCCAACAGAAAATGGAGAACGCAAACGAAACAGCAGTGCATAAACGTCTTTCTCTTTGTCATGGTAAATTCACAGAAGATTAGAAATGGCGAGCTGTGTTTAGTTGTTAATGTAATGTTATTAATGCAAATGAAAATTCATTTACACAACTGGTATCTTATATGTTCCTGTAATGGGGTTAAGGGTATTTACGAGTGTGTCGATTTAATCATCAATTAGATCTTGGAGAGTCGAACCTGGAATTCAATTTCAGATGCCGTTATTACTAAACATCTTTTAAGCGACTGATTTCATGCAAGAATCTATGCAAAACGTAAAAGAAACTTCAGGTAACCTTAATACTTGGGAATGTCAACAACTCTTTGTCTAAAAATTGCGGAACACTCTCTTTTAGTAATAACATATTAAATGGTTTATCGAACTGGAAAGTTTTAAAAGTAAAAAGAATAACGAAGTGAAAAAGTGTCACGACTTTCACTGTTTGTACCATTAATTTTTGCGATATAAGGAAACACGACGTTTCGCCGAGACTACTGAGTTAAGCACGAAAGTTTGTATTTTTTTAACCTCTTTATTCGTATGGTTTCAGCTCATTAGATAGTCGATGCTTGACACATGTGTACATATTGATTAAAGTGCGTCATTTTCTAAAAGCTGCATTATGCTTTTATCAGATTCATGTCTGCCGCAACAGTTTCTAGGCTTTTAAAATACTATTATTTAACATATACTTCGCAAATACTGGTCACGGTTAATTTGGACAATATCAAACAAGCGATAGGATCAAGGTACATTGCAACTCAAGTCTCAAACTGTACAATAATTACGTTTTTTAAAAATGATAATCGGACAGTGTAAACTTGCACGAACAGGAATGTAACTATTTGTATGGAGTCAGAGCGAAAAGATGATGCATGCTCAGAAAGTACTGTACTAGTTACATGACTAAGTAAATATTAAGTATAATACATTTTTATCCAAATTAGAAAGTTTTTGCCTTTCCATAGCCTCGGGTATGTCTTGAAAATGTTCCATAATAGTTGATGCTTTTCAGCCTCCCGTTCTTATAAAAAGGTTGTTATAAAAAGTGTGTAACATTTTAAAAAATTGGCTAATGTTAACACGATTTCTAACACTGAGCGTCAAATCTTGAGTAGCAATGTTGTAGTCGGATGTGAAAATCAACAATGATTGGAAACACTGTGGTCGAAACTCAGCGGCTTAATTAACCCTATTCCGCCTGGGTTTTTTGAAGGTGGTTGAATTTGGGGGTGGGGGGTGGAAAGTACCCGCGGCCCATAACTCTAAAACTAGAAGTGATAATGAAATGAAATTTGGTGAGCTAGTAGAAAATCAAAACCTAATTAATTTGGTGTGGTTTAATTGGCGTATGACGTCATTAAGCCGTCATAAGGGCGTCATAACTGTCAAAATTTTCGATTTTCACTAATCAAAGTAGAAAAGTTTAGAGACGTTTCTGACTTAAAATCGACAAGTAAACGGTACAAAATGTAATTAACACAAAATGGGTACTACAAACAGATTTTTTCAGCGAAAGTTTCGTGTTCGGCAAGCCTTACATAAGCTTATAAACTATAGCTTTCAAATTTTACTCAGGTTCCTAGTATTTAACGTTAATAGTGTAACTAAAACTGTTTTAGTTCTTTTTTCAACGTTTTCAAATGCAATTTGCGAAGAAAAGCTTTCAGTTTTGACAAAGTGCAAAGCACACGGCCGCCATCTTTGATTTCAAAAACTGGTATTGCGCAATACCTATGGCGTCACAGGTCACGTGTAATTTAAATTAATTTACAGGGAATATCGATTAATTGCCTTTGAGACTTGTTGCAACGATTTTCTGAATTAATGGATAAAAATACAAAAAAGCCAAAATTTGAGTAAACAAAGCGTCAAAATCGGTGTTGCCATGGCAACATCCATATGATACCCTCGAGGCAAAATTTTTCCAGAATCTTGTTCTCCGATAAATTTTGATAAAAGTGGCCAAAGTTGGTTGACATTTGGTGGAATAGGGTTAATCTGCTAAAACTTTTTTAGTTAAAAAAAACTAACAAGTTGCTAACGGGGAACTGCAGTTCAAATGGTGTTTGCAGCGTAAAGTCCATCATTACTTGAATAGCTACACGCCTTTTTTTAAGGAACCAGTAAATTTTGGCCGAGCCTCATTGTTCTTAACTTTTTAGGAAATTTAAGCCTCAATTGCAATTGTTCTAAAGCTATTCTTATTTACAATAGTAATCATAAGAACAATAACAGTAAGAAATAACTCCTGAAATATTCCAAATATACTGATTTGTGACCACAAGCCGAATAAATTGCAATGTATCGCCCCATGTAAGGTAATCCGGAATCCAGAATCCAATATTTTTTGGACTTAGAATCCGGAATCCACACTATGGAATCCGGAATCCAGACCATGGATTCCAGAATCCAAATATGTCCAAAGAATCCGGAATCCAGATAAACAAAATATAACAAAAAAAAGATAATTAAAATTTTGTACATAAATTCCGTTATGACAGACATAAAAAATTGGCCCGCTTTTACTTCAAGATTTGCGTCAAATGTATCGGCCAACTCTCAGTGGTTCGTTCCCAGTCACAGTTCCCAGTTTTACATGCTACTTCGATATATCAAGATATAATATGTTTGATGTGCTAGATATTCAAGAAATAGCACCGGTAATAATGCCTTTGATATTTGGAAAGCTCATAATCTTTTTTTTTTTTCAATCAGTTTGGAAAAATATAACAAAAGAAACATCATTTGTTATTATGAAAAAAATATGTATCTTTTAATGGAATACGGAATCCAAGGTAAGTCTGGAATCCGGAAACTAGGGGCTGGAATCCGAAATCCAAGGGCTGCAATCCAGAATCCAAAGCGTGGAACCCACAATCCGAAAACGCCATGGATTACCTTACATGGGGCGATGTAAATCCGATTGATCTCGGTACAGTCGAGTTTTAGAAAAATAATGGAGTTTTATTAACAATAATAATAATAGTTTATTGGCACTTTGAGAACAAAAAAGTGTTTACATCAGTGTTGTTCCAATAAATACTACGACAAGTAACATAAATAAATACATTTATAATTCTATTTAACGTTCTATTGGTTTGTATAATTGATATAAATTTCCATTATATCTTTAATAAATTTGCAAGTAATATCAATGATAGAAACATCATTTAACGATAATATATAGTAAAATAAACTCTTTGAATCGAATGCAGCAAAATTAAAATTAACTTCAATTAAATTACTCAAAAACAGAGATCTTCTGTGTTTAAAGGCATTGCCATGGCACTCGAACAAGAAGTGAAACTCGTCTCCAATCTTATTGCTAAGGCATACCTTGCATGTTCGTTGATCTCTAGGTATGTTCTTATAACGTTCTCGTTCTATAGGAAATTTATGTGCTAATATTCTAAATTGGGTTACCAGTTTCCTGATTTGCGCATTTTTTATAACATCTATGTATTTCGCAGAACCATAATTTGTTTTTATTTGTGAGTATAACTCTAGTTTTTATTTTTTATCTCTAATTATATTGTTTCTTTCAATATTCCATTTGTCCACGTAAATATTTTCAACTTTTTATAACAAATATTCAGCCAGTGTATTTTGCTTAAGTCTTTTGACAGTACCAAAGTTTGGTAATTTACTCCACAAATTCTTAGTAGGTGTGCTACTACCGAGAACCATGATAATACCCAATTATTTCTAAGTGAGACAGATGTTTTTAGAGCATTCATAAGGAAAGAGTTCCCCTTATGGTTAATGATTGTATTAGAATTTGTAATCGAATGGTGACGCGTGAAATTAGGAAATAATTTCACGCGTGTGTTGTCAAAATTTTGATAATTTCCCGTGCCTTTAGGCGAGGGAAATTCGATAGAATTTTGACAATACACAAGTGAAATTATTTCCTAATTTCACGAGTTAGCATTTAATTACATTTTAATACTAGGGCGGACAAATTACAGCTTACCATTTCTAAAACGTTACTTGTCTTTTCTTGTAATCAGTTAATCTGTGTATTGAGAGACAGGTTTCGTTTAAGAAGCTTCAAAAATGATATTTAAAACTTTTAATTCTCAGAAGTGAACCTTTTCAACCAAGCCTTGTTTTTGTTCAAAAAATGTTGCAAAATTGGGTGGGTTGTCAAAACTTGGTTGAAAGCCGCCTTCAATGAATGAATGAACTGACAAAGCCGTCAGTGCAAAGTGCAAAAAAGCTCAATAATTTCAACTTAATATGTAGATAATATGTCGCTGAAGCGTTTTGCATTGAAGAAGGAAACTGAACTACTCAAGCTCAAAACAAAAAAGTCAGTTTAGAAAGTTTTGGTTGTCAAAGAATTGTTTGCTGACAGCGTTTTCACCCACTTTTATACATCGATGGAAATGAAGAAGTCGAACGTTACTCCTTTAGCCTGTACTTCGCTGATAACCACCTTACTGTTATGGAAATTGTTAATGTGGCCGCTAATAACTACGGCACTGGATTGGATGTTGAGTGGTTTACAGGAGAACTCTACTTGTTCGCTCTCTAATCTGGACTTCTTTGCTGCCAACCGGAACGAATGAGTGAATGTTGTTGAACTGTCGCTGCTCGTCTTCGTTTCCAGAGTCATATAAGCTTCAACATTTTGTTCTTGACGATGGCCAGTTTTTAGTATAAAGCTGAATGATGAGTGGTGTGACAACCGTTTTTTCTGGGCAAAACACTTGAAGTGGTGAGTTTTTTAAACGCATTGACTTCTTCCTTGCTAACATTTTCAAATCTGGTCGCCATTTTGAAACCGTTGCCATGGTAATTTTGTAATTTCACATGTGAAATTACAAATTACGAATGAAATTTCGCGTCAAAATTAAAGAGTAATTTGTCACCCATGGTATTAACGAAAGTAAACTTTGCGATTATGGTTCCAAACAGCAGCTCTTAGCTCGTTCTTGATTTTGGGCATAAGCTTTAGCCTCGCTGTTCTTTTAAAATTGGTCTAATAAAAAAGTCAGCCCGTTTGGTAATAACACTGCGCCAATGTCCCGTGAACATTCCTGCACGAGCTGAAGCCTGGGGACGAGGCCCAATCTTTCATGTTTTCGCGAGCTGCACGAGTGACACGATCCGATATTGCACTAATCCTCTTGCGTAATCCCCAAAGAACAATTCTTTTCATTAATATTTTCCATCTCGCCTAATCTTACGAAACTCGGTCAAAAGAAGACAAGCTTGTTTCTTTCAAATATCAAAAGCTTTTTCGATAGCTAGCAAATCCCTGAAACCATTGACTAATTCAACTTTAACAAGATACTCGGTGTACAACATTTCAAGGTAATCTTTCAAAAATAAAAGATAAAAACTTGGTAAGCGTTTATTTTTCTCTTGCCTGAGCCCAGTTCTGCCAATGTGTCTTACAGCCACATAGGAATGTATACTAGTAAAAAGTTGATTGAGTCAAACAAATGATAACATTGAACAATATTGTTTAAATTTCTACTCTGATAGCTATTGATATACATAATTTTTACTATTTTATAATTATTTTTAAGTAATACCATGTATAAATATGGGAATACTAATAAAGTTGTTGTTGTTGTTGAGTCCAGACCTTTTCAGACTATGGAAACCACGAGAACGTTCCAAAAACATTGGATTTTTACCAAACCTTTTGGGTTACGGCGAAAAATCTTCTATAACAACGCGTATAAATTAAGCCACTCTGACAGCCTTTTTAAAACTAAAGTCAAATCACTGCTTTTGTTGCTTTTTGAAATTTTACACTGAATTTTGAACGCGAGCAAAACGTTTCATTTTGTCTGTAAATTCATAATTTGTGTTTCAATGAATACCGAAGTCGGAACGTTTTGGCGTTTATTAAGCGAAATTTGTGAACTTGTGGTAAAAACAATTTTGGGCTGTGAAATGGGGAAGTCAGTTTGAGAAGAATTCAAAAGTGCAACGAGCTATCTGTATAGCGGAGCGGAATACATTTGACCTAAGTTTGCTAGCACTGGCAAACTTAAGCAAGTTTGCTAAACATACCACAACAAAATATCACAATGTTTGCACTTCTCTTAGCCAGTTCTAAAACATTACGACCGAAAAACCAGATTTGAAACACAATTAGCTCTAACTGAAGCACCAATAAAATTCTCATATGTAATATAACTGTTTGATCAGCTTTCTCACTCACTTATTTTAAATTGCGTTGAAAGTACTTGAGAGAAAGGTTGAAAATTCCGCAAGTTTTATTCTTGAACGTTAAGGCACTAGCTAAGTTCTGATTGTAGGAGACTATGAACTAAATGAGGCATCAAAAAATTCTTTTCTTTCAAATGATGCGGTTTCTTCTCTGTTTGATCAGCTTTCTTATTCACTTTCTTTAACTATATATTGGAAGTATTTGTGCTGAGTGTTTTAAAATGAGAGGCACCGCTAGCGTTTGAGCAAACTTTTTGTGACTCACAGTTGATCTTGAACTAGATTAACTTTTTTCAGCACCTGTAACCATAAATGGAGGAGCGTCGACACAGGTTTTTTCTCTCAAAGATACCAAATGCAGTTTGTGAAATGCTTGTTTGCAACAAAAATAATTGAATAGTATTGTTTAGTCAAATAAATTCACGACATAGCACATTTGGGACGACAATGCTAAACCAATCAAAACTTTGAAAACGCGTGGAGAGTTTGTATTGCAAATTGCTTTATTATGTACAATATTCGTAAAAGAAACAACGGCACGAAACTAACTTTCTAACATCTTTCCATACATACTACAAGGTTTTTCAACTGATAGAATGGATAAAAGATTTGACTTGTAAAAACACAGAACCACATCCTACTAAAACTTCAACTTTGCGAACTTTTCATGTAAACAGAGTTGACAACAGTTGATCTGTAATCTTTTCTGTCACGGCAAAACAAAAGCGAGTGGAATAAATGTCATTATTAATTACATTAGCTGTCAAATAGGACATGCGCCATTCATTTTTTGAATCTTTGTTGCTTGGTTGATTTACAATACCCAACCACGCACCAAAACAGAGATTAAAACCAAAAGAAATGGCGAGTGTTGATTTTCCCTCTCCCTTCGGAAGACTATGTCTTGTTTTCACCAGCGTTTTAATAACAGAAGTGTTTTGTGAGCAAGGTAACTTTAATTTTGTTCCATTTTGTAAGCTGGGTTTTTGTTTGACTTTGTTTTCCGTGCTAATAGAGTTGTGTTGTTTAAAGAGATACTCCTTCATCGAATGAACACGGACAGTTCATGGCAATGGTTGACAAGGTACCAACTAGCTTCTGGAAGTGGAGTAAGTTGTATGACATTCATGAGCGAATACGCCTATATTCAGTTTTTAACTTAAGAGGTTATATTATTAAGCATTCATTCATTTAATTCTCAGTCATGTTAGGCAGCCTTGCGCAATACCTTAACCGAGAATACGAGTAATCTCTCACTCTCAACATAAATCCGTAGCAATCCTTATAAAACAAGCAATGGATCTGATCGTTAAAGTATTTTAAATTAGCGAGTGGAGAAGCTTAGGATTACCAACGACTGGTGCATTGGTAGTTACTATGAAGGGTGCTGGGTTAATTTTATGTAGAAACTAAAATTGTCTTAAACTTGGATATGTTTAGTATACGAACTATCAAAGCTTCGTGATGTCTTTGATTAAATCAAGATTGGTTGTTATAATTGCCTTGAACTTAACAGGACCAGTTCTGCGTTACCGTATACCGATGCAAATAAGTATTCAACAAAACCGCCTTCCAACAGTATTTTCTAGCTTTCTTTTCCGTCAAAACAAAAATTAAGAAGAGTTTACAACCACTTGAGTGCAGAAGGTAACCACGTGAACTTCGAAGATTCAAAAAAATCCGCCGATCAACTTTCAGCTATTTTCTGAAAATAAATAAGCGTTGTGGTGTCTTAAGAGTAATGGGAATTTAACAAACTGAAGGCAGAAAATCGACCAGTAATTAATGGTTCTAAAATTTAACATGGGACTTTAAATTTGTTCAAAGCTCTTCAGAAGGTGCCAAAAGCACTTGTAGACAGCACTTTCAGTTAGTATTTTAACGGTTCAAAGTTGTTTTTAAGACTTAATTCAAATTTAGTTTGAGAACGCATTATATTTGTAATAACTTTATGGGGAAAAAAGTATTTGCACCATCAAGGTATCGTCAAGTATATACGATGTGGTGGTTTGATAGCAAGCTCAAAAGAAGTTGTAGGAAGTTTATTTAACTTGAAACTAGAAAAAACAGAATTTGAATAAAACTTACGGGGCTTACCTAGATATAGTAAAGTTGATTTAGTAGTTAATCATGCCCTTTTGAAGCTCCATTTATGACACTTTCCAACACATGTATTATCTTTTAAAAAGCATCATTCTTAGTTTTTCTGCACTTTTGGTGCCTGAGTTCGAAATACTGACTAGCAATTGATTTTTGAAAGAGAAAAGCTGATATAGTACAAAACTAAAAAACGTGTTGCTTCATTATCCCATAGAACAGTACGTATACGTTATCAGGATCTAGCTTTGTCATACGGTTAAAAAAATTTAAAGGGGTTGAACAAAAATAACTAACTGACTAAACCGGTAATCATTAAATTTTGTTAACAACCAAACTTGTTTATCGAACCAGTAAGACACATTTTATTGAGTCAAAAACAATTGTTGAAGTTCAATTCTTGAAAGGATTTAAAAACAGAAGCGTGCTTGCATGGTTAAAATTGCACGCCCATTTCACAGACGTTTTTTTCCAATCCTGAGAGAAGTTGCTTGCCGCTACAAATAAATATGGAGCAAAAGTATAGCAAACCATTTCTAGAGATTCAAGGTTTCCAAATTTATTGCTATTTTTATCTATGTCTTTACTCTGATAGAGCTGGTATTTTTTATATGACATGTTCTCTTCAGAAAACCATAAGATGGACTCGTGGTCAAACTAAGAAGAAAAACAATTAAATAAATACGCTTTACGTATTAAGTTGTCATGCAAAATAATTTCATAGTCAAATGAACCAGTTCGAATAAACTCGTTAACTAATTAACTGCGAGCAAAAACATTCCTAAAATGTCAATTAAATACCGCGATAGTTGTACCTATCAAAGAAAAGCATACACTAAAAAGAATCTTAATTGGCAAAACCTGGAAGTGGGAAACGTTCATCCCCTTGGAAGAATCCTCGTAAGAAAGAATACTTTGATTTGTAACGCCTGGCCTGGATTATATCAGTCCTTGATTCTTAAAGTAGCTACGTGCAAACATCATTTCAAGTACTGAAACTGTTAATTGCTATAAATAGTTAAAACCGGACAACAATACCAAAGGATTTGCTAGAAGCTTGTAAAGGCATTGTGCTTTGGATTATTATCATTCATGAAACTACGTCAACTTGGCGTGCCATAATTTGTAACTATGAACACATAGGTAAACAAACTCCGTTTAAACCTTCAAGTTGTCCATTAATGGAGTTAATTGGTCATCCTTCCCACCATATTGCGTGCACAGGTGTTTGTTCAGTTCTTCATGGTTCAAGCTCCACAGAGCAAGATAATCTCCTCTTACAAAACAACACCAACTAAAGTTAAAACTGTATTGTTGTCAATCATATCCCGAATTCCCCTGAGGGTAAAAGAAATTAACCAGCAAATTAGGAAGAGTGCTGTTCTATTGCTTCCCCGATTATGTGTTAAACTCTGTTATTTTTCGTGCGGCAGGTCATGCGCGTAACGTACGCCTAGCAATGGTCAAATCGTCAAGAAACTTGCTGCAACAGTACAATCATTGCAGATATCTTACAAGAGAAAGACGGGTCTTGCATTTTGCACCAGTTGAAGCAGCTTTTTAAAATATTACAGCAATCAAAAACTTCAAGACAAACCTCGCAATTTTTTTAGTTTTAAAACCCGTATGCGCCTGTTTTCAAGATGCAAAAAGAACCAGTTGCACCATGCAACATGCATTACCAATCATGAGGCAGCAACGATTTTGCAGCAGGTCTCGCAACACCCTTACTAGCTAGGCATGATGCATGAAAATTTTGCCGGAGCATATAGTGGCGATTTATAATATACGATCAATTTGAAACCAAATTCAGGTTAAGTTTCAGAAAATACAAAGGAATTATAAGAACACTACTTCACACAGAATCTAGAAAGCTGACTAATTAATTACAACGCTGAATTGTGCATCTAGATGTAGCAGAACGCTATACAAAACGATATTAAAAATAATTATTTTGAAAAAGATAATGATACTTAAATAAACCAGACAGTTACCGTAAATATTGCTCTTTATTTTAGATTGAAATCATCAAAACTTTTAGGGTGGCGTTACACGCTGTACGTTCTAGTTCAGCAAGTCTGGCAATGTCCTTGATCATGCCAAGATCCTACTCTGCCAGCCAGTATCTCTCTTATCAAAATTTCGGTTCGCAGATTACACACCAAGATCATTACTGCTGCTCGAAAAACAATGGAAACGATTCACGGTGATGCAAAGTTTATCCTGCATTTGGAAATACTTCGAGTGTAAGTGAATGTAACGCACGGGTACGGTTTTAAAACCAAAACGTTTTGAGACTTGCTGCAAAGTAAAGGGTGTGTCAAACGCTGTCAAAAGTTGCTTCAACCGTCGCGGAAAACTCTACTGGTACTGTAAGTTTTGCAACGATTCTGACCATTGCAGGGGGGGGGGGGTTGTCGCAAAGATTCATGCAGCGAGTCTCGCAACGGCGTTAAGAGTCTTGCTGCAAGAAAAATTACAGACTTTAACTGCAACTTCAAAGTTTTAGCATGAAAATATTTGTTAGTCAATTCTAACGGTTTCTTACAATCAAGGGGATGTATTTGGTAAATAAATTTTATTAGCGAGTATGTCAGAACTGAGAATAGAAAATTAATTTCGTTAATGACACCGGTGGTGTAGTAAGTGGTGTGTAAATGTTTTGGGTTTTTATGCCGAACAATGTACACAAACAGGATAAAAAGAGAACATACACACATTGTTATTTTGACGACTTTCCATGTAAACCACATACTTCTCCACGTGTTTAAATTCTGCTCAAGAAGCTGTAGGGTAGTTTCTGGCATACGTCTGAGTTTAACGGAATTGACCTAAATTTTTACCAGTAATAAAACTGATCTTTTTTCCTTTCCTTCTATTATCTGCTATCTGTAAGTCTGGTTCCTTTTTACGCGACTATCACATTTCCCACCCACCCCCCTGTCAATTTGCCTCCCTCTCCCAATGTAAATAACTTCAATGAAACAAACGACTCGTGTTCACCTTTCACACAGTGGTCTAAAGACAGTGGTACCGGAAGTTACGTTGTGTGCGATCTTTTCCACACCATGACTAACAACACAAACAGTTGGTTAGTATCAGAACACGTGACCACACGGGAAACCAATCACGCGGAGTTGAGCATTACTTTTACCGCAAGGCAGTGCGATGTCGCGACGTATCCTTACTGTAGGCAGTATTTCAACATATATATCTACCAAACGGACTCGCCTCAAGCCGGCGGGGTTACCAAGGCAAACATATGGGACAACAGCTTCAGTTTTGTTGCGAGACTCAACGCAACTCATTTGTGGAGTTCGGGTGTCGCCGCTGTTGATAACACAATTGTTGCTACTCTAGAACTAACTGGAAAAGGGTTTTATTTTGCCCTTCAAGACGTTGGAGGTTGTATAGCAGTGAAAGAGATCAAAGTGGCCTATAACTATTGTCCTGCTCTAAAATATAACGGGGCAACATTCAACAGGACTATCTCCCCAGTGATAGGGAGCACATCAAAAATGATGGGAAAGTGTTACAGTAACGCTTCTCCGTTCCCAAACAGCTCTGCTCTGGTGCTGGATTGCTACAGTGATGGAAAGTGGTCAGTGAATACGAGCGTAACATGCTTGTGTGATGTTGGGTACGAGTTGCGTAACTTACAATGTATAGGTACGTTACTGCATGAGCAGGCGTAACAGTCTCGTGTATTGCCCATATCTGTGATTGTTGTAGCTACAGCAATTATGACCATATAATTTTTGCCTGAATGTGTTAGAACTATAGATTCCTTTATCGCTTTCAAAACGTATTTAATTTGAAATCTTCTGTTTGTATATTTGATAGAGTATTTGCATTAGTAATGTAATGTGTCTTGTGGTTGCGTTGGACAAGGTTTCAGATTGCTTTATTCGAATGACTTCAATCTGTTACAGGTATTGCTAAAGCCCAAAACAAATGTAACAAAGAACATATGAATTACAAAAATAATAATCATAGAACAGTAAACCATATAAAAGCTAAAATGTAGCGAAGTTAGTTCATAAATCAAACCTGTACTCTTTTAAAGCAAATACCATTATATCTTTAGCAATGACTGTGATGATTACAAAAACCTTTGAAATAACAACGAATATAAATGATAGTGAAGGTGACGGTGATGGTGATGGTGATGGTAAAGGCATTATGATGATGTCGATGGTGACAACAATGGCGATGGCGATCGTGATGTTCATGCTAATAGTAGTGTAGATATTAAAGATGATGACGATGGTAATTGCGATAGTAGTGGCGATGGTGATGGCGTTGGCGAAAACAAGGACGATGGCGATGGTAATTGTGATGCCAACAGCACAATAGTTGTTGATTGGTGGCGATCACGAAAGTGATGGCGATTGCGGTTGTGATGTCAATGACGAAGGCGATGGCGATGGCGATGTTGATGAAGATGGTGATGGTGATTGTAACGTTGATGGTGACGGTGATGGTGATGATGATGGTGAAGGTGATGGTAACACTGATGGTAATGGTTACATTTAATGGTCATGGTGATGGTGATGATGATGGCGATAATGATGGTAGCTTTGATGGTGACGGTGATGATGATGGTGATGACGATGAATGTGATGGTGATGGCGATGGTGATCAGTGGCGATGATGATGGTGATGGTGATGGTGATGGTGATGGTGATGGTGACGTTGAGGGTGATGGTAATGGTGATGGCGATGGCGATGGCGATGGAGATGACGGAGACGATGGTGATAACTATGATTATCGAGCACAAATGAGAGATTCAAAAATTTTAGTTATGCTATAAGTGTGTTCGCGTGTTTATGGTGATTTTGTATGTATTTGTCACTGACTGCCTTAGTTTCCTGTCAGTGTAAGAATTTGCCTGTGTGACTGCGACAATTTCTCGGCTGTAACAGTAACTGTTTCCGTTAAAAGGAGTTTGATTGTTATTGCGCTTTCTATTGTTCCCTAGCTTCCTCTGATACACCATCGTTGGCCATAGTTCAACCTCATTTTACACATTTTGGTGTCTTTTTTATTTGTTTCCGTCTCTCAAATAAATTAGACAAAATGCCAATGGACGAAACTGACCTTCCCTATTTTCCAGCTTGTTCTTCTCTGCGTTATAAACCGGAAGCCGGAAATATACTTTGTACCTCGTGTCCAGGCAATTCTCAATCCAGTCTCAACCGAGATGAATGTATCTGTAACAGCGGCTATTACCGTTCAGCGGGCGAACCTATCAACAGCAGCTGTTCAAGTGAGTATGGAAACTCGTGTTAAACCCCTCTTTGTTGCACATCCGGGACTGTTGATTAAATCCATTCGTGCACGCTCAGTTCTCGTTTAGACAGGGAGTTTAAATGTTGAGTTTCCGGTTACCTTCATGAGGAAAATGATGACATGATGATAGTTACGGTAAAATACATCAAGTGAGGTTTTATTTGAAACAATTCTACTAAAGGAAACATTCTTTGGCTCGATTTTTAACATTGCATAAACAGGAAATTCCCATAAGAAAGGGACAGTTCAGACACTTCACACTTTGACGTTTAGTCTTTGTGGTTATTCGCCTCAGTGATTTCTTAATTGCTTCTTACAGCGCCCTAGAAAATCAATGTCTTACTGCAAAATATTTGAAGTTGGAGACGTCAAGTTGGCCTAAATTAAAGTTACAAAACACCGCGAACAATATTCACTCACCAACAACTACGCTTGTACTGCTCCTTCACTTCTTACAAATTGAGACTCCAGTCTCAAAAATTAAACTTAGTTGAAGTTGGTCATGGTTTCATAAACTGAGTGTTAAATTTAAAGCTTCGAGGCATGAAAAAAAGAGGAACTCGAAGCTTTCATACTGGAACTTGTTATTTGAATTACACTAAGTCTAAACATGTGGAGATTTATTTTATACAAATAATTGAACCGTAATACAGACTCGGGAAAGATCGATGGAGTGGAAATGTTGTGATTTGATACCTTATCAAAATTGTATTAGGTAAAGCTCCAAATAAAACCATGCATTACTACATTTTTCAACATCAGACATGTATACATGTGTTTTTTTATAATAAAAGTTGAACTACTAGCAAGATTTCTTATCTCCTTCACACAGCGATACCTTCCGCACCAAGAAACTTCATGGCAATACCTGTAACCGCTGACGTCATTGTGTTGTCATGGGAACCACCGCTGGACAATGGCGGGCGGCAAGACGTCACTTTCAGTATAGTATGCAGTAAATGTTCTGGATCCGTGTGTGAACTAAGTTGTGAGGGGGCTCGGATCTGGCCTGGAACCACAGCCCTTGTGTCAACTTACGTGACCATCTCAAAGTTAGAGCGAAAAACGAGGTACAGATTTACTGTGATTTCGAGGAATGGAGTTAGTGGGCAAACAAACTCGAGTAGTAACAATGCAACACTGTATTACCTGCTTTCCTCGACAATCGAAACTTTTACCACGAAGGGTCCTCAACTTGAGAACGCAACAACGACGACTACAACTTCTCAAGGTAAAACGCATACATGCGTTTTTTTCGTCCATTAAAATGTGGATATCAAATCTTAAGAATACAAAATGGACCTAGCTGCTAAACGTACTAACTGTTATCTATTTCTGAGTAGCTGCGCTCTCGTTTTTAGCAATATAAATGATAAGCAGTGATATTTTTTTGTAAGTGTTTCGAAGAAATCATGGATACTTCAGTGCTAATGTTGGAGGTTAAGGCAACGCCTACAAAGCACACATACACGCACACTTCCCCCCACACATATTTGTTTGTCCTGTCTATAAGCGGGGAAGGGGTTATGTCAGGGGACTTTCAAGTGGCTTAAAGACATGTTTCAGAAAGAGCTGATTCATTTACCTCAGGCTATAATGACAAATAACAATATCTGAACAATGTTCAATAGTAAATTGAGAATAAGATCCAATATTACCGTAATAGTGACTAATAATTACTCTAGCTGGCACTTCAGGGGGCACAAATACATGTTAAGCTAAACTTTGAATTTGAGGTTGTACTTCGTCTTTATATAACAGTACTTATACAATAAGTAGAAACGTGAGGGACTCCCTTTTTGGGCTTATAACAGTGTTTGGTTCTTCTTGTTAGCAGAAGATAGGTGTGAAAATGGGGACATGACGGACAGGGGGCTATAGCTGAGGGACATTTAACGGAGACGGGGAGGGGGACTTATAACCGGGGGTCATATAATCAAGACTTGACCAAACTTACTCACGCTTTTGCGCATTTTGGGGAGAGGGGTGGGGGGGGAGGCTAGAACTTTTGTCATTACCACTGAGCGACAAGTTCTGGTTTGGGAATAAGTGTTCTAAGAAACATTTTGAAGTTCCTTTCAGAAACCATATTTTCACTTTCTGTAGGTGTGGTTGCACAGAGACAGACAGCAAACGATTCCTCAATAGCGACACCAGTGGGTGTCTCGGTGACAGTCACTTTCATCGTGTGTCTTGCCGCCATGTTTATCATTGTGTGTTACCTCCGACATCGTTGGCTCAAACCGAAGGTTACTGACAGATTATTCATGCCAACCATAAACAAAGCCGCGGTATACTTTGCACCAAACGGCTACAAGCTGCGCTCTTCTTCTAGTGTCGAAACGGTGGTGACTGTGGAGAAGACCACGTCCAACCACCCCCCTGTCAGTAGACTCAGCTTCTTACCAGTGAATAACATTGACCTGGGAGGGGACGAGACTTTGATTGATTTAGATAGTTCGATACCGAATGGCACTCTCTATGTTCCTCGCCCTGCATGGACTCCCTCGGAAGGTCTTAGCAAGATGGATAGACGGCCTTCAACAGTACAATCTAGTGGGAGGCGCAATTCTAGTAACGGAAAAAGACGAACAGGTTCTGTGGGTGACCTTAGACGTGTACCTACCATATTATGTGAAGACTTTGTATGAGCTTCATAGAAACTCTTGCCAAACGGCTAGCTCAAACTGGATCTGTCGCAAAGATGTGGTACATCTCATTTTCGACGCTGTTGAAGCTGGTTTGTTTACTCCAAAACACCAGACTAAAAACGTAGAAAATTGCTGGACCAAACGTTGCTGCAACTGGCAACACTATTGCAGTCTTTCACCAATTTAAAAAAGGGCGCATGCGCACATTTCTCGATTTTCGTTCCGAGGAACTCCGGGTACGAAAGAACAAGGCCAAAGAAATTGCAAGTTGCCGAGATCGCGTTGTAGTGCATTAACCAACCTTTGAAACTTGCAAAGCTACTTTTTCAAGGATTGCGAGACAAGTTTCTAAAATAATTTGGCAGCGCTTAATACTGGACCTCGAAACGTGAGCGCGATAGTGCTAAAGCGTGGTCAACCATGATCGACCATCCGGATTTAAAACTCGCGCGTAACACCCTGTACGCGGGATCACTCGCGAGATGCCGTTTATTTCCTCTACCACACAATCTGGGCAAGTGACAAGGCTAAACTCGCTTGACTAAAAAGCAGACGCAACCTATCAACTCAAACACAAAAAAAGAACAACATTTGCAACAATTTTTGGTGTTTATTCTCATATCGTATATAACTTATGTGTACAGCACGCGTAACAAAATAAACCCACGATTCATAAAACTGAACCTATTTTACCCATGTCCCACTTATTGTATACTATCTAATAGTCGTACACCCATAGGTTCAACCTAGGACTAATAGAACATTTTAAACCTAATTCTCAACAATATTCGACAGGTAGACTAATCTAGTTCTCAACTAACAAATTTATAACTTAAACGAACTCAATTCTAGTACGGTAACAAAAGACATAGGTAAAACATTTAGTTTGTTATCTGGTCGCGCAGTGTAGTTTCTAATCTATCGGCTTAAATAATTCTACGTGCCGCCGAGCAACGCTTAACAAATATTACAAATATCCGCCGTACTGGCAATTTCAGAGCACCATCTTTCTTTGTATTAATTTCATCCTTTTTCGAATTGATGGCAATCATGTGCAATACCTGAAAAAATAATATCTGTATTATGATTGCTTTGGAGTTCCAAAAATAAACATGTAGCAATCGAGAGCTTAAATTTAATTGTTAAAAGTAAATTCCCTCTGGCAACAGATATAGCCCGTGATCCAGCGGCGAATACAGTAAGTTCCTGACCCCTCCCCCCAAATACCGCTTCCAAAAGAGGTACCGCGACCATAAACTAATAAAAAGAGAAACTGTCCTTGGGCTGTAGACAAGAATCTTCCATCTGAGACCAAATGAAACAAGCGATGACAGGAAAGTATACCAAAAACAGTCTCACTTTCCAATATTCTCTTGGCTCGATTCGTAAATATATATTTGCTTGTTGAAATATCCTTGGAACAAATTGGTTTCATTCGGGAAAGCGCACATACTAGTTCATTGCCATGTTAAATATTTAGTCTCAAACGTAATTAATAATTAATAAAGTTGTAAAATATAAAACGATTCGCCATTTTACGGATTTTAACCACCTTATTCAAACAAAATGCCATACCATGGCTGATGCATTCCTTAGCCAAAATCACTCGGCTATGTCAACGCTTCATTACTTTCACACAGAACCTTTCTGAATGGTTTCAAAATGTTTCAAAATCGTTCCAAATGTAATACTCATCTATTCGCAGTTGGCTTCTCGTTCCTTGTATACTCACAACTCTGGTTGTGTAACAGAAGGTCCAACAAATCTAATCTTGAATTCATTGCTTCGTTCTGTACAAGTTGCAACGTGAAAAAACAACAAAACGAGCAAACTTCAGCGTGGATGTTGGAAACTTTAACTGCTTTCTCAACACTGAACAATGAACAGGAGTGAAGATGCCAACTGCGTGACATTCCTACCTAGTATCCGCTGAATGCTGAATTGGTTTAGATCAAGAAGTATATTATATGGCGTTACTGTGCAAATTCACTTATGATTTATGTTTCAAAAATATCCTGCAATGCTCGCATTCTATAAAAGTGAATATCAAAAATATATGTTTTACCATATTACCTACAGTCGAACTATACAATGAACTTTATACAAAATGTCCTGCTGAGTAGAAAAGGATTATACGATCACAGCAACTGTTTCTGACATGTCATAAACTGAGAGAAAACAATTTTGAAACTGGACACTACTACTGAGATTAGACGAGCTGGTTTACCGGATGAGTTTATTTTAATGTGTTTAACAAACACACGGGGGTCTCGCCGAGGCGGACCAGCCCGGATAAGCAGGCAAGCCCAGGCTCATGCAACTATAATCGCCCCATTTAAGTGTTCGGTAAAGATCACCACGTTTTGATCACCTCAGTGATCCTCTTCACTTCAATTGAGGAAAAAGTAGTGTTGGATCTATTCATAAAACGCCAACCAAATTTAAAGTGTACTAATGGTTTGATTTAAAACTTAAACATACACATCTCTGTTCAAACCCCAAGCCTCGTTCACTTGAAAAGGCATCACTCCCGCTCATTCCGGATTTTATGTCACATCAATAATTGCAAAACTCTGCCCCGATCTCAACCAACAAGTACATGCCTTCTCTTTGTCCCTCTCCCCCTCGGGAAGCACATATGTAAGCTAACCAGTATGTAACTGTTAGCGTTGTTTTCCCGCCTCATACACCTGAAGATGGTATCGCGACGAAAACAGTTGTGTATGTTTTAACTTTTAAATCAAACCGTTATTACATTATAGCACCGAATCTATCTCGTAAGTTGATCGTCAGTTGTATTACTTCAGTCTTCATTGCGGGGTATTCGTCGCGCTCTATAAACCAATAGTCAACAGCTTCCTCCAGGACTCTCGGACTGACAGACAGACAGACAGACAGACACTCGCACACATATAAATACACATACACATACATACATAAAAACATCCTCAACATACTTGAAATCTATATCTACATGTATCGTACAAATCTATCCTTAAAAAATATCTTAGCTTCTTTATAACTTATTCTTCTTCATGTTTGATTAAAGTATATTTTGCTGTAAGAATAATTAGTCAATAGGCTGTTAAGCATCTCCTTTTTGCATTTCTTTCAATAAATATTTTGCGCTGTCATGTGAAGAACTAAGATAGTTGTGTCAAAAGTTTCCGCCTGCTCTTCACTAAACTTGACCTAATGCTTAACTTTCCTGTGACAGTTTGCTAAATTCTTATTACTTCTCTCCATACCGATTTATTTTCCATTAGTTGAGAGATCTTATATTTGTTCTTGAACTGATCAGTTTCCATATTCTAAACATTAATTCTTTGTTTTATACTGATACTTCAAAGAGAAGATAAATATTAATAAACTTGATGGGACTGAAACGATTGGCACACGCAAGCTGCGTCAAATATTTTGATTGCGACGCTAACATTTTGCGATACCGCGTAGAAACAACCCTCTTCTTCGCCAATTGCTCAAATCTGCGGCCTTACGAAGATTTTGCTCCGGCAAACAACATATTCCAGCCGGCTGAAAGCGACAACTAGCAATTGAGATTTGCCAAACAGTCGCGAAGTTGCAGTTCTTAGTTGCTGCAGTCAACACGCTTCAACTAGTACAGCAAGCTTACGTTTATCTTTACTGATGTGAACTAACGCCAAATGGTTCAAGGCACTAAGTCGGATTCAATAACTTTTATCGGGTGTATCTCATTAAAAAAACACGGTTTTCTTGTACGCTCAACCCTGAAAGACATTTTTCCATCAAAGATACGAAAATAGACTTCTCGGTAGAAACAATGTCTGCAGTGTACATTCTTTAAGTTATTGTTATTACGAAGTAAAGGTATACAAAACCTGATTTCTTTATCAAAGCCAAATAACTCCAAAACAATTCCAGAAGTGATGGTTTTGCTTCAGCTTCCAGAAGCTTTCCAGGAACTACCAGACTTTCAAGGACTTTCGAAAAGAAAGCAGAACTTCAGCACTTCCCAGGAAGCGTACACACTCAGTCTCTGCCAAACCCTGGCGTTAGTTCTCTGTTTAAGTTTTCTACACCCTTCCAAGTACTCGCGAGTTCGTTTCCCTACTCTTTTGAGTTACTTTTCCAATTAGTTTCCAAACCCAATCACGTTCGTTTCTCTAACTCCTCCCAGCTCGTTTTCCGAACCCTTCCGAGTTCGTTTTCCGAAGCTTTCAGACCTCTTCGGAAGTCCTGCGAGCCCGAGGGGACACGGGTTCGTCGACGACCGCTGTCCTAATTTCCTGAATGCTCTTGTGAATCTTCTTGCGGTGCCCAATCAGCTTGATGCCCATATCCAGCAGATCTTGCTCTTTCACCTCTACAACATCCTCGATATGCTCGTAACCTGCCTTGTGGAACACGTCGATATACTGCTTCATCTTGATTCCATTCAGCCACTCGCACACTGTGGAGATCTCGCGATAGTCGATCTTGGGGGCTCTGGATAGGAGGTGAGTGACGCTCGTGTTAACGAACACAAGAGCAAACACAAACACAAATACAAATACAGATACAAACACAAACACAAACGAAACTGTAAACACAAACACGATGTCAACAAAAACTTGAAAACCAAAACACCAACAAAATGAAAGATATATATTTCGAATACAAACAAAAAACCCAGTCAAACACAAACACTTACACAACACTGTAGACACAACACAAATACAACACAAACGCAACACAACTCAACACAAACCCCAACACTACACAACACAAACGCAAACACAACGCAATGCAACACAACAAAAACACAAACACAAACACAGCACAAATACAAACGCAAACACCACACAACACAAAACACAACATAAAACAAGCACAAACACTGCCATAAACACACACATACTTGCGACTCCAGCTTGCGTTGTCATCCAGTTTCTCCGGCGATCGGATGAGCACGTCCAGTCGTTTAACGATCTCGGTAAACTTGGGTCTCTTAGTTCGATCTTTTGCCCAACAGTCCAACATGAGCTGGTGGATAATCTTTGGGCATTTCTGTGGTGTTTTGGGAAAGAAGAATTAGAATTGCCAGCAAACTTGAGAAACATTACTACACATTTGAATCTCTCGGCTTTACAGTAATGATTAGGTATGTTTGCAGTATACTAGATTGCGATTAACTGCATTTTAATTGCAGTTTAACTACAGTTTAAATGTAGGTAAGTCTTTAGTTGCAACTTTATTGCGATTTCATCCACATTTACTCTCGGAGTCAATACTGTATGTGCGTTCACCAGCTACTTCAAGTGTCAGAATCTCATTCTGGATCGAGTCATTCCAAAATGAGCTACCCTAATAAAGGTGCACGTTTGAAACTCTCATTTACAACATTTTTCAAAGTCCTATTAGCTGCACTACAAGATCAGGGCTAAACTTAATACAATCAAATTGAAAGCAAGTCCAAGAAATCCGCATTACCATTGGAGGTGGCAGGCGATATCCGCCCTCGACCCGATCTATCACCTGATGAGAAACACAAAAAAACAACTCAGTACACCGCAGTGACTCAGTTTATTAGTCAGTAAAAAGGTTATTACATTGGTCCTTTATACTAATATAATAAATGACTTCCAATTTGCCTAGACAAAAATATCCTAATACTTGCTGACGATAAGTATGACCTACAACTTTGGCAATACGTCTTCGGACTTCCTCATCAGAAACCCGATCTCGATCCGCACCTCCTCCCCCCTCCCCATGTGCTACGTTACTATCGTTCGACATCGGTTCTTGAGAAGGGGGGAACACTACCCCCACGACCCAGGACGGAGCGGCATTTTTGTCTGAGGTTGTAGCTGTCACATTGGATCTGATTTGTGAGAGAGCTGATTAGCATTTCTAATCCAAAGTTATTTATGACAATTTTCATGTAAGAAGGCAGCTGGTTAAAAACACGACAGTTCACACAACTAAAACCTTTTACATTCGCACAGTCAGTTCTTACGCTTAGTCCCGCCAAAATGCTGATGAAAATAAAATCAAAATATTTTAATTGTTGTGTCTGTAAATAGAACGGACGCTATACCAATAAACAATGGAAGACTGCAAAAACTGCAAGAGGATGCTGGTGAGTTGTGACCACTTAGTTAATATTGTTTAAGAGTTCACTGAATACATACCAAATGTCATTTGATAACCATGCACAAGTAAAGTTGTCTGTTCTATTTTGTACTGATCAGTTCAACCTTGACCCATTGGTAAGAGTAGACAAATCTCAATAAAAATAGTATCGCCCAAACAGAACGTGTGACAATCGGGTCTCGTCAAACTATTCAGGCAAGATAGACTCGTTGCAAAACTGAACAACTATGTAAAAATACAAAGTATTTTACCGCATGTAAACAAATTGAAAATGAAACTGAAATTGCTACAGTATACCTACTCTCACTTTTTCTGTCCCCTCAGCACTCCCCCTCCCACCC
>JAOBRG010175431.1:0-18028 GCA_027574985.1 Umimayanthus nakama | reverse complement strand
ACATCTATCCTATCAGATTGCTTGTAGCCTAAAATTCCCACGGGACTTAAATTGATGACATTTGCTCCCTGACTATAAGTTAAACAGTTACAACTACATTTGGATTCGACCCAATGACATGTGATGGTGCAGAGGTCACGGGTTTGAATACTGCAGTTCATGACTAGATATATTTTTTGTCACCTTGTCCGCACTATTTGAACTCTTGATTAACTTACCTTCCATGAGTGGCTTCACAGCTGAGTGATTAAAGCATCTGCCACGGAATCGCAGAAGTCATGGGTTCGAATTCTGCAGCTCATGTTTAAAAATACTTCACTTGACCTCATCCACACTTTCAGCATTATTAGAACTCACAACTCACCAACCTTCTATGAATGGCTCCGTCTACCTCAATATCGCTGAAGTCGTAGGTTTGAATCCAGTTGAGTCCTGAGAAAAAAGTTCAGGGAAAAATTTCTGGGTTCTAAATAATTTTTTCCAAACTTTCTCAAACCTGCCCGCTGTTTTCAAAAACCAAAATATCTATAGGTTGTTTTTGACCATTTTTTAACCTTAACTGATATTAACTGCCAAAGCTGCAATTAATAAATTGTAAACATAATTTCTCACATCCAATTGTCACCGCAGCTCACTTACACAGTTTCCCCTCGCTTTGTTACAAGTGGTAAAATGAAATGTGCTGTGATATCCAACAGGGTGTTCGGGAGTGGCAGATTGAACAGCTGGAGCAGATGGGCCGTGGGTCCAAATCCAAGAAGAGTCGGAAAGTACCAAAGGAAATGGCAAGTCTTGTTGTTATCACTGTGTTTGTTTAAGTGATAGCTTCCCTGTTCAATAATGTTGTCCAATATTTCATCATCAGAATCGAATGAGCACCTGTACCATTCTTTCTAACCGAAGTATTCTTCGTTAGGTTGAATACTGATCTTTCCATTGCCTGACAAAAAAAATAGTTACAAAAGTGATGATTGCTATAACCATTTCAAGCACAATTCTGCCTTAAATGTTTCTAGTAGTATTGATTTGGGCTTTATTCGAAAGACGATTGAAGCGGATTACAATCTTGATTGCTGCTTGAACGAATTCAGAGATGGTCAGTGGGAGAAATGATTAACTAACAGATAATACATGCAGTGTACATGTCCGATAAAATACTTTTCTTTGTCAAACTGCATTATCTTGGTCAACATTCTCTGATCGCTTTCCATTAGTCCATTCTGGACGGCCAAGAGGGTTGTTTTGTCTCGTTGTCTTATTATTTTGAGATACATGAAATGCATGTGGACCACTTAGTTGTTTGATAAGGGGGGAACCATTTGATCTTTGAGGGAGGGGAGGGTGGGCATTTGTGAAAAAAAATTCCCTACAAGCCAAGCCCGCAGCATCTGGTGAACGAAAAAATATCCTGCATCATGTTCCAAAGGGAAACAATTGTTGCAGTTCAAAAAAAAATTCCTGCTAGTGTTTTGTATCAAAAAAGATTTTTGCACACTATGGGACATGAAAATGCTCATCAAAAATGCTCATCAAAATGCTCATCAAAAATGCCCACCCTCTCCCAAAAGATAAAATGGTTCGTCCCTTAGTGAAGTTTAATACATGGTACAAAAGAAGTCCTTAGAAGTGTAGCTATTCTACCGTGTTCCTACGAAAACGTAACTGATTTTTGTGTTCTTTCATCTTGTAGGAGGACATTGGCCTTATCATTACTGGAAAGGTATCGTGTTTTCATATGAACTTCCGTTATTTCGTAAAAAATGGAATGGAGAAGTTAAAGACTGAGTTAGCGTGTGTTGAATATGCTGTACAACATTATTAATAGTTTCTTTTATTGCTTATTAATATATAAATACAACAATACACATTAACAGTTTCTATAACTTGATCGTTTTGTTATTGTTTCGTGTTGTTAATATTGGAGACCTTTAAATTTGACGACTACTGCGAGAACGATTTTTTGGTCTGACTAAATTCGTCAAGGGAATATCGGGTCAAATCTCCTGGCCTTGTGATTACTACATGAACTGCTTAAGATGTCGTAGTATGAATCACGAATTCAAAAGCTAAACAGTAGTAAAATCTAAAGGTGTCTATAGGTCTCTGTTACATGCATGACTATAAATTTTAATGCAGACACCTTTCATTGCTTTTAAAAATATACATTTCCTCAATCAGTCTTGTGATTCCTAAGTGATGTTGTTTTGGATTTCAACTAAAGCTAAAAGGTTCCTTTTAAAGAAAATTGTACCAATCACTCTACACAGAGCTTGCTGTGGTGTTTGTGTGACGAACTCAAGCTTGACTTCCTGGACCTGGCGCTGAACTGCAAGGCGGTGATCTGCTGCCGAGTGTCCCCCCTGCAGAAGTCCCAGGTGGTCCGTCTTGTCAAGGAGCACGTGAAGGAGGCCATCACGCTGGCAATTGGCGATGGAGCTAATGACGTTGGCATGATTCAGGTACAACTTACATACAACACCATGGCACAGCTTTTGAATGTTCCTCTTTTTAGACAGTTTAACCATCCCTGTCCTACGAATAATTTACATCACCTTCTTTGTATGTGTTTTCTCTTTAGGCAGCACACGTTGGAGTAGGGATCAGCGGCCAGGAAGGTTTACAGGCCGCCAGCGCCTCAGATTACGCCATTGCGCAGTTCCGTTATTTGAACAAGCTGCTGTTCGTGCACGGGGCCTGGAGCTACCAGAGGCTCTCCAAGCTGATCCTTTATTCCTTCTACAAGAATGTCTGTCTCTACGTTATTGAGGTGAGCATATGTATTGTACTTTTCTCAACCGAAGTTTCTAAAACTTTGTTTGTTGCTACTGATGTTATTTTTTGTAAGCTAAAGAGTGGCTGATTTATAGTAATAATTTTAGGGGAATGCCACGGTCCTTGACAATCCTGAAAAGTCCTGGAATTGGAAAAAAAATTCTAGGCCCTGGAAAGTCCTTAAATGTGGGTAGCGGTCCTTGGAAATTCTGGAATGAGCAAAATTTTTCACTTCAACCGCAAAAAATAATAAAAAATGTCATATTCGGACGTTATACCTTCGGTATAACATTGTGACGAAGGCTGATTTTTTCCTCAGAAGCAAATCTTGTAGAGCACATTGCTGAACTAGTCTTCAGAATAAGAATACTTTTTAACATAGTTTATTTTTTTGTTACAAGAAGTCCTTCAAATTGCTCGAAAAGTTCCTGGAAAGTCCTGGAAGAGTCCTTGAATTTCAACCCTGAATTATAAACAGCTATTTTCACAACGGTCGTCCTAGTGCATTGATGCATTTCAGGGCCAAAACTAGGCTCAAAATTTAGGGAGGGCATTTGCCCTCACTGCATTACACTAGTTATGGCTCTGCTAATCACTGTATTGAACTAAAAAAAAACCTCTTCCATTAATTTCCGGTCCTAAATTTCGAACCACAAGAAAATGTTTAAGGCTCTACAGCCTTCTAAGAATAGTGTCTTTTTTCATAAGTTAGACCAATCAGCAATTCTAGTTGTTAAGGAGTATGAAGAAATGCCCTCCTAGGAAAACATTCTAGAGGGCCAGGGCCAGGCTCTGTTACTAGTATCAGACTGTTTAAGGTTACCGTTCACCTTGAGCGGTGTTTTCAGTTTTCTGTACATAACTCCGTTAATATGCATCGGATACCCACAAACCCATATATCAATGGAAAGCTTATGAAATTATCATTCTAAATGATGGTGAAAAAATTGATGAAAAATTTTGGTTTATAAACAAATGCGAGCATCATAATTCAAACTGTTTATTTCACTTCCAGACGTCAATGCAGCTGTGGGTTTCAATTTTCACCATTTTTAGTTTGATTGTAGGATTCAGCACAATTTTTACTCTAATTCTGTCCTGGCGATTTTTGATTGAAAGCGTCTTTAGTTTTCTGCAGGCATTTGAAGAAAATTCCCCGTTTGCAGCATACAAAACTGCCATATTTGAGTCATAAAAAAATATTGGAGCGGAATTTCAAAATTCGCCAGGACGGTTTTCATCTTCGGCTATTATCTTATCAACTTGCTAAATTTGATAGCGTGAGATTAAAAATTGAGGGGGCAGTGATCATTTACATTTTCGAAGTAATTTTTAGCCAAAACATATCTCGAGAAATTCACTCCCAAAATGCACCGCGCGTCATACAATTTTACTTCCAGTAAAAACTCTCGTTCGTCATATCTCACAAACTGTTAGACGTATTGATAAACAATTTTTTTTACTAGAAGTTCTTTTCATGTGTGTTTATATTCTGCGAAAATCTCAATTTCAAAGTTTTATTCCGTTCCAACGTGAACGGTAACCTTAAGGTTTGAAATATGCTACTGTTTTGCTCCATTTCAGCTGTGGTTTGCACTTGCAAATGGTTTCTCCGGTCAGATCCTGTTTGACAAGTGGTGTATTGGTATTTATAATGTGGTAAGTAACTGGTTTTCTGTACAAACTTGCTCCAATAACTCCTGGAACAACGAAATTTAACTTTTTGTGTATAAGTAATCATACGGATTGTGCTATATCTAGTAACTGTTCGTCGGTTTACCAACTAGGGAAGGTATACAGTCAAGTTTTGGACAACATAATGCTGTTTGATTTTCACTGTTTTCGTAGGTCGTAAAAGTGTTTCTTGTGAAAGCTGTTGTTGTTATTTTGCGCTTTTGACACCTTTTACACGTAATTACACAAATTAAAAGTGTTTTTGTTTATTTAAGGTCTTCACGTCGGTTCCTCCACTGGCCATTGGTCTCTTTGATAGAACTGTTTCATCCGAGAGCATGCTGAAGTACCCGAAAATCTACAAGACTTCACAAGAAGCAGAGATGTACAATTCAAAGGTGAGATAGGGTTAAGGACTCTGCAGTTGGCATGAACTGTACAGGGTTTGTACTGTTTCTTTCAACCACGAGGTTTTGATTTTCAAACTAGGGTCTCAAAGTGTAAGATTACACTGATTCTTTTATATACAGCTTGCAAATACCGTTAAGTGTGTTTTTCAATCAACACAGGTATTTTGGCTGTGGATTCTGACATCTATCTACCACTCGTTGCTGCTTTTCTACCTGCCCTACCTAATGCTTCAACATGGTAAGTTTTTTAATAAATATACCATGCAAATGTTATTTTGATTTTGTTTAGAAACTTCCTTCTAGGTCACAACAAGGAAAAAACCCAAAGCACGCTAAAACAACAAAAGTTACAAAAAATTTGGAAAGTCGACGATGGGCTGACAACTCGTAGTCATGTCGCCTGCAACAAGACTCGTGCAATGCAACACTACAAAAATACAATACAATTCAAAGCAAAGAATAAACTGCAAAACAGTACAATGCAAAATAAAACAATGCAATTGAATCTTAATTCTCCACCACACAAGGCTCGCATAAAAAATGTGCTCGGCAGGGTTTGGTAAAAAAAATCCAAAAAAACGCTAAAATTTATGCTATTGTGTATCGATAAAAACGTAGACTAAATTGAAAAATGATTAACTGATAATGATTCAGGAAACAGAGAAAGCGGAACATTACAGTGAGAATAGCTAAAAAACGCAGCTCTTTATATGTGAGGTGTTCAACATTTTGTATGTTTCCTTGTTGCAGAAGTGACGTTTAAGAATGGGTTGGTAGTGGGTGAATGGTTTGTCGGCAACGTTGTGTACACGGTAGGTGTCATCTTTGGTCCCCTTTTGCTATTTTTTTTTTATCAAATTGTTGATAACCAGGACCCGGTTGTTGGCCCAATTAGTACTGACCTTGGATAAACTCATAGCAAAACTAGGGTTAGCACCCATCGGGCTTGTAACAGCCAGGCCCAGTAGGTATACGGAATTTACCGCGATTGTATTGGTTTAACAACTGAGAACGTTAAAGATGGTGGCATTTCGCTTTCGGGGAACGACTAAACGGCATTAATTAGGAATGAGTTGTTAATTTTTTGATAAACTTTTTCATCTTGGTCAACATAGTTGAAGATTTATAACTGTACAGTTCTCCAGGAAGTTTATCAAATGGTTAATAAGGTTTGTTTTTTCCCAACCCTTTTTTCAAAGTTTTGTCTTATATCTAACTATTTTTATGAGCTATTTATTTTTCCTTAATTTTGAAGGATTCTTTTTTGTGTCGATTTCTCCGCTGTGATAGTCAAATAACTTACAGAAAAATCCACTGCATCAAATAACCAGTCACTTGTGTCGTTCGGGTTGGTGTAGTCCTGAGGACTGTTGTTGGTTAAAACTGACGTTTGATTTCGACGATCTGTGTCGAAGTTCGCTTCAGAGTCTAAATCAATCCGGACGATCATCTAATGACAAACTCTGACTCGCCTTAGATTCAGACCTTTCACTGTATTAGCCAGTTGTGTTTAGAAATCTTATAAGGTTTATCGTCTTTCAGGTTGTTGTCATAACCGTATGTGTAAAAGCTGGAATGGAGCTGGACTCATGGAACTGGGTGAGCGAGTTTCCTATAGCGTTATCATACATTATCCATCTTTAGTCTCAGAATATCTTGTACGCTACGTCATAACCACTCTTAGTTGTGTTACATGCCACGCACATGCAACATAATCACTCTGTGTGACCCGGGTGTGTGGCATTCTACGTATTCCTTGAAACGTTGTGTAACGTCACATTTGTTTTTCTTGCAGCTATGCCACGTGTCCATCTGGGGCAGCATCGCAAGCTGGTTTTTCTTCCTGCTCATCTACTGCACCCCAGCCGTGTCCTTGTACCTGGGCATCGCACCAGACATGTTGGGACAGGTCTGTGACGTTTTTTTAAGTAGTTTATTGCGAACATCTTAGCAACTCACTAGATGTTGGCCGCTGCGCGCAAAGCATTTGGGGATTGAATTTCGGACAAACAAAGCATGAAATCGCTTGCCGTGACTGGAATAATTTGGTTAAAATTATAGAAAGAGAGCAAAAGACAATGCGTATTGTCTGTCCGAATATCAACGCAGTAATGCTTTTTGCGCACGTTCATGACGTCAAATATGCGGCGTGCTATGCAGAAAGGTGCTGATTGCCATATTCTTCAAACCGTTCACCTCATTGTCGTAACATGAAAAGCTACTTTAATGTTGCCAGCAAGCACCTTTGTTTAACTCTAAGCACACTAGTGTATTTCTCTTAAGTTGAAACTCTTCGGAGAATTAATGTTGCAAAAGTTTCGTTTGTTGAACACAGAAAATTGAAACCTTTCATGTTTTGTTATCTTGCTATTAGATGAAATCTTTTGGTACAAAAGAAGCGTCATTTTGAAATAAAATGTTATGACTTTTTATTTTTTAAACATAATACTTGTGGGTCGTATTCTCAGCATGAAAATCTTAAGAATCGAAATACCGCAGAACAAAAAAAGGTTGCCTAGTTTATACAAGTTGTTAACTTAATCAAGGTAACGAAAAATCAAGTCAACATTGTAGGAACCTGGTCAACACATTTCTCCCCAAGACTATGTATAATTATAATGATTATGGCGTATTTCATTTTTCACAGAGAAACGTGTATTATTTCAAAGCAGTAAATTCCGGGACACTTATCGAGTTACAAGTGACAGCCTAGATTGCATTGGGTTTGACGCTACACTGGTCAAGCAGTCAACCCAGCTGCTTGTTTCGTTAGTTCAGCTTTTGTTCAGAGTGAGAAGGCGGCTTGACAAACTTGTTTGTCCTCCATAATTGTTCTGCATGACTTCAAAGTCTTGTCAGAGTTAGTCAAAAAACCTTTTGGTACGCGTTTCTCTGGTAGAACAGCTTTAGTTTGCTTTATTATGCAACTGGCAAATCTATCTTGTTTCAGTGTAGTGATGCAATCTAGATATTCTCCAGTTGGTAATAAGAAATAGCTGTAGTAAAACCGAGTAGCGAAGGTTGTGACTGATTTTTGTTGATTTTTCTGTTTTATTCTGTGGCAGGACCGGATGCTGTACTCGTCCCCAGCCTTTTGGTGGTCTCTCATCATAGTCCCCTTCATCACTCTCTTTGCTGATTTCATCTACAAAATGTAAGTCTCCTGATTGGCTCTTGTAGCGCAGTATAACGTATTTTATTAAATACTAAACACTGGATATTGAATTTCTCGTAGTTTGATTGGCTGTAGTTTGTCAAAACATGGAAACTAACAACTTAATCACGGATAGTTTTCCTCAAAATGGCCGAAAACTCGAGTCGGTAGAAAGAAGAGTTCGAGATTTTTTTATCTAGTGTTTGGTATTTGATGAAACCTTTATTCCATTCACGCTTGTTGGATATCAGCTTATGATAGCCGACTCGGTGCTCCGCACCTCGCCCGCTATCTAAAAGCTCATATCCAACGCGCGTTTGTCGAGTAATTGCTAAATAACCCCTCCTCGGGCGATTTTTTTTGTACGCCCATTTCAAGATGATGGACGCTTACAAGAACTGCAACACTGCTCAAACTGGGACTCGTACTTAGAAAAATTTCAAGAAACAAAATAGAAGTTAAAAATGCCAAAGAAAGGTGGGCATTACAAATCTCGAACGTAGGACCTCACAAACAAGAGTCACTATTCACTACCACTACCCAAACCTATCATTTCGCTGACAACACTTACAATTTTGTACGTCTATCCAAAGTTCTTACAAAAGGTAATCCTGACCCAACCCTAACCCTTACTAACCATAGATAACCATGAACAACCATCAATAGCCCTATGATATGAGTATAAATGAGCCGCGACAGTCCGCCATCTTGAAGTAGGCGTAAAATGTAAATTCGCCCTCCCTGGTTTTATATGGCCGCTAGTCTTGAACCTTCCCCGTATAATATCTATCTCTCTTTTCTTGTTAGAATCAGAAGAACACACTTCAAAACTCTGAGAGAAGAAATACAAGAAGTGGAGGCAATTCACGTGAGTAACTGATTGTCTAAAGGAGAATACGTTACTGTTTTTTTCTCTAACTTGTTACAAGTTAACGCTGTTAAAAATTGTTAGGTAAAGGTTCTGTTTCAGGTGGTTTTCTCCTATATCGTGCGGCCCAGAGACTTGTACAATGCAAGAATGTCATACTTCAGTCTAGTCGTTGTTCGTCACACTGTACTTCGATTGTCTAATAGTTTTCATTGGTCTAAGTTTGAATCCTTATTCCTTGTAAAAGAAAACATGTAGTTACTAATTAATACTTCGTTAGTTTTGCTACAGTTAGTAACGCGACCGATTGTCTTTCCATTGCAGGGTGATCCGAGCGTGCTGATATCCTCAGAACACGCCATCCACGCGTACGTTTTTACTTTTTTATTTTCCTAATAGTAGCAATTCGATTTCAAGAAGTGAAAAAACAATATATTTAGGGTGATACACTCTTGAACAATCCCCCAAATGCTTTTCTTGTTTAATGAAATATCTAATTTTGTTCTAACAAAATGTTTGAGTATTTCCAGTAGAACTGACGGCCGTCGAAAGCTGTAGTAACAATTTGACGCTCATAATCAACATTTAAAGGTTGTTTACATCCAAAAGGGACTCGTTTACTTTTCTTTTTTTGTGCTTAAACTATAGTAGTTTTGTTGCCTAATAGTTGAAAGTTACATAAGTTGGCAGATAGTATATCTTTTGAATGGGAAGATAAAAGAAAAGTTAGATCTTACATTTTCAAAATTGGAGTCTTGAAAAGTTGGTGAATTTTGTGAGTTGTTTACTGCAGGAACTCTGGTTATAGTCAGGCACCTTAAATACTAGACAAACTTCCAACAGTATAAGGTAAATCTTACGTATGTTCCTTGTTACACAGGCGAATATGGTCTAAGGCAGAGCACATCCGGGATAGGGGCGAATCGTCACGTGAGTATGACACACCTGTAACATTTGGTGTTAGCTTGTGTAGGATCTTGTGCTTATAAACGATGTGAAGTAAAACACATTGCAGTGCTGGCGTGGTGCTGTACTCTGTATGTGAGTAGTTTGTTCCAGATTTCTCATTTTTGTGAACTCCGACCTCTGATCGGGTTTTCTACGCCACTTGAAAAACCTGGAAATCCTTGAGTGTTGGGGTTTTTAGTTCAAGGCCGGGGATATCTTGAAAAACGAAGGTTTTTAATAAGAACCTAGAAAAATCCTTTAACTTTAATTCTGCTGCCTACTATGTTTTGTATGGATTGCTTAGGTTTTAGACACAACTCTTTAGTCTGGCAAAATATCAAGTCATACTAAAGTTTGTTTCAAGTCATGATTGTGGAACACTCGCCTTTTTTGTTCAAGGTTAATTTAGTTAATAAAGCAGAAGTTTTCTGTATTTTCTTCTGTTATTAAAGGAACATCAGATTGTGTTAAATGAAAGGATTGCTGAAGGAAAGTGGATGTTTGTGTGTTTGAGCGGGAAGTGTAACACACTGTTTTTAAGAAACCTTAAAAAAGCTCCACCGACCTGGAAAATGCCTGAAAAAGCAGTGGAGTTCTGCTGAACCATTTATTAAGCATTATTTTTTAAAAATGTTGTCCAATGAATTGTGTGTTTATGATGAAGAGGAGTTCTGTAATTAACCGCCGCGAAAAACATGGCGACTGGTACTTTTACCTAAAGTTCTTAGCACACGAAAACACTACAAATTGCTCGAAGAAACCCACAGAAAAGTTCTGAAAACTTCAAGCCAAGTGTGCACAACATTGTCACTGTACATGGAGGATTAGCACAAAGTGTTTTGCTTTCTCTATGCCAGCTGGTTGTGCTAGATTCGCAAGGAATTGTCGTAAAATGTACATTGCCATGTTTTGTAGTTATGGCTTTGTTCCTGAATACAGGTTGTGCTAGGTTTGCAAGGTATTGTGGTAAAATGTACAACCGCCATATGTCTTGGTATAGTTCTAATCTGTGTGTTAAACTTTTAAACAAAATATCAAGATTTGATGCCCTGCCCTGTTATGAGGTTAGTCGTGTTACGTTGTTTTTAAACAAGGTGTCTTTTTTTCTCGCAGTGGGTTTCGCTTTCTCGCAAGAGGAATCTGGCCGAGTCACGCAGGTTTGTTCCGTTTTGTTTTGTCTAAAGCTTAATCCTTTCCCGAGCCAAGTAGCTCATATGGCTGCTGCGTATCTCAGGTTTAAGTGTTAGTCATGCCTTCGAAGTAGAAGCAAACATGGGTTTCTTGAAAACCATGCCCAAATGTTGATCCTCATAGAGGAAAGGTATGGAGTTACGGGCAGTTTTCCAATCTTGTCCGCAAATTTGGCATCTTGGAATAAGTTTCTTAATGTAGTGCAGATCTTTGTTAATGTTTGACTGAGAAAATACGAACTACGGTCGCTTTCCATTTCTCCGGTTTGATTGGTCCCACCACTCAGTTCTTAAATGGAACACGCGAGCTCTCAGGACTGGTTCCTGCCAGAATGTACCTGCTTTTCGATCAGAACGGCTCAGTTCTCCCGCTCCGTTTGGCGAAAGCGCGGAAATTTGGAGAGTTGTGGCGGGAAAAAATGAGCGCGCGCGCCTTGATCGGACCTTTCCACTGGGCAGAGAAGTTCTTTTCGACCGGCCAAGCTGGGCGAATGGAGAGCGACCTAAGTTTTTGTTTACAAGAGAGCAATGGAAAAGTTAGCCATGAAGTCGTGAGAGCTCGAAGGATAACCATGGTTATTTCTACGTATTTCAGGCGGAGCTGATTCGTCGTTACGATACGACACTGAAGAAGCCCCGAGGCGACTAAAGCAACGATCCAGGTGGTATTGGAACACTTGGTGTTTGCAATTGATACTAGGAACTTTAAGCAGCTGGTACGGCTTCGGCTAAGACGTCCACTGGAAAACAATTTTCTGTTTTTCTCATTTTGTTTAAATTCACTCATTTTTATCGTATTTTGGATGAAGGAAGGCAAATGGACGAAAGGTTGACCTTACTTTTAAAGTCGAACTGTTGAAATAGAGGGTCAAGTTTCCACGAATCCGTTTAGCGCTAACCAAACACCATAAGATTTTAGCTTCAAGAGTAGTCTATCTGTGGTCGATCACTTATCATTGCCCTTTCAACTAGTATAGTTAGCTCCCGATAGCTCTAATTTTCAAGGGAAATGTATAAGGGTCGAGTTATCGGGAGTTCGAGCTACCTGGATTAGGTTAGTGGGAAAACGAGAGAATTTGGTTCTAGTTATCGAAGATTCGAGTTATCGTGAATCAACTCCATAGAGTTGATAATCTAAATTTGTTCCATTTCCACAAGAACGAAACTAGTTCTGGATAAGTGCTAACCGAGGTTTAAGGGAACAGATGGCCAGCATGGTGGTTTGACACGTGCAGTGCATAGTCTTCTAAAATTGAGCCTTTTGCCTCGTTAGTATAGCCGTACCAGCTGCTTAACTCCTTCATCTCTCATCATAGACCCTATGCATAAATGGCGGCGATTTGAATAATCTTTTGTCTACGTTCAAATTAGCCCAACTAGATCGTTCTTGAGTTTAACTTTCAAAAGAATATGTTACCCAAAATGAGGCTAGTAGGGCTAATTTGAATGTAAACAAAAGAATGTTTGAATTGCCGCCATTTATGCATAGTGTCTATGGGAAACGCTTGTTTGTAGTTCTTTTGTGGACTTTAATGACCACTGCAACCGGCGGACTGGTTCACAGTTGTGAGATAAGCGTGAACACAAGCACAAGAGATTTAATGAAGGGAAAGGTGAACGAACACCAAGTTTGCGAGGAGATGGAACAAGCTCGCAGCAGTGTTTCTTTGTCTTTTCCTTTGTTATTAAGTTCCTTGTGACTATGACTGTGTTCATGCTCATGTTTTTATCATGATTATGACTAGAACATAACTATGATTAATTGATATTTTATTTTACTTAATTTTTCAGTTATGTTACTCATTTCTACTTTCTATATAATTGCTTGACCGTTGTTACGCGCATGTGAACATCTCCCTACAGCATAGTCTAATTCTAATTGTTACTCGGTAAAGTTATGCACATATGAACCGAGGCGCAAGCACAACAGACATTCAGTTTGTTACTAATACTAAGATTATTATTATTGTTGCTATTTGAATTGCTGTTATTATTGAATAAAGGCTAAATGTTTGACAAAATATTAAAATCCTTAAAATCCAAATGTTTTAGACTTAAAAATCATCACTTTCTTGATTTTAATATTTTATCAAATTTTTAACTTTTTGCGTAGTTCGTCAATTCTTAGTGATTATTATGACATAAATTTGATTTTCTCTTAAGTGTGAACCATGCTTTATATTGGTATGCAGACATTTTTAGATATGCTATCATTTTCAAGCTTAACTATCCAACAAATGCCTTGTGTTACCTCTTAATTGTTTTGTATGGGATTAAGTTACATTGAATTTTTCCGTTCCTATCGGTAGCTCGATATTGTTAACTTGTTATTGTCAATCAACCATATATGACGAAAAAATTGAGGAATTATAGCAGGGCCTTAAGCATTTGCATTATTTTTGTATTCATTTTTGTATTGATCAGTTATCGTTAGTTAGTTGGAACTGTTTACAGAAAGAGTGCCCGTGCTACATTATGGTTTATCGACTCTCGTCTGTCTGCATCAGTTGGAAGTAAACCAACACTAATTACATTTTTGTCAAATTAATTTTGATATACAAAAACCATTAACCTCAAATGTATTTGAAGATAAAATCAGAAAGCAAGTGCGACTGAGGTTGAAAATCGCAAACAATCCTATCTTGGTTGTGGTTTGCTTCACATTTACAGTGATCAATTTTTACAGGCCGAGGTACTCTTGTTTTTCCTCCATAATTTCGGCTGTAACTGCAGGGTTACAGGCCTCGAGAAGTTCATGGATCAAGTCTTGGAATTAAAGCCTCTTCTTTGACGTTCCTGGAATTTCGACAAGCTTTTGAAGAAACCTTGTAAGGTTTAAAAAACGAAACCTTTAGAAATCTATGCCTGGTTTTTCCATTTCATAGTTTAAATGTTGTATTGAATCATTTTATCAACTGCGGCAAGTAAACCCTCTTGGTCGGTTATCAAACAAGACTAAATCATAAGTCAGGTTTACGTTTATTCAAAGGTGTTGCTTTCAATAGACAGACCCTGTTTAAGAATTAGAACTCGTCTGAATTAAAATCGGCCCTTTATATTTGGTGTGCCTGCATGGAAAAGTTCTGGAAACCTCTGCAAGATCCTCCTGAACTTGGGACAGTTTCTCATGACTTAGGATTGGCCTGCAGTCCATAAGAGTACTTCGGCCTGTTTTTTGATCAAAAATGACAATCAGCTTTAGTTCTGAAACTGTTTACGCTGGCAGTAATTTTGATTAAGCATTATTTTGTAAAGTTAAATATATATTGTATTTATAAATTTGTTTAAAATTTGAAATTAGTTGTATATTTAAAACAAATTGTAGCTATTTGAGAGTATTAGGCATATTTCGATGACACACCGATATAGTTTCAACTTGGTAGTTTTAGAGCGCCATGTTCTTAGTTTTGTCCTACAACGGGTAAAAAAAACGTTAGAATATTCGGGTGTTATTGGCCACACCATTAACAGTATTTATCGATGGTCAGTTGAAATGGATTCAAAGGTAACGGGTGTCACATCCTGTACCTTCGGTTTGTGGCATTTGTTCTGGGAACCAATGAATTTGGATCTGATTGCTAATTATAAATCGCCAGTTTGCCATTGCCACTACCTGGCCTGATAGCCGTTCAGCCAATATAAAAGAGTTGAGTTACCAACTGGAATCGTTTGACTTTCCCTCCCCATATCTGTATCTCCTGTGTGTACTCCTTCGCATCCCCCCTCCCCAAAAATCCGCATCTGTCTTAACAGAAACATTTTTCCGATCAGAAACCTATATCTTCTGAGTATTGTCACACATAATTATCGTCTTAATTAAATCATGAACAAGTATAAAACTGCAAGCAGAAACCAACAAATTTTCTTGCATTACAGTTATAATATAATCGGACTAATTCCAAAGTTGTGTTTATCCTAATTATAAGCTCTTCCAATACTCTAACTTTTCTATGACCCCTATACAAATTATAAGACCACCCAAACCGGGGCATCTTATGCTGGGGAAGGGATCTTAAGCGTGATTTGCATACTGTCTCAATCTAGTGCGCAAAGCCTATTCGAATTTCTAAAAGCATAAAGAATGCCCAAAAATCGAGGTTAAAAACTGAAATTTGTCTTCTGTGTTTTTCTTCGTTGGCTTTGAGTATTCCTATATTTTTGAGACTGCTTGCTTTTTGCTGTAAGTTTAAGCTTTCGAAACGTCATCTTGGAAAATTTCCCAGGTGTACTTTCGCTGAGGCTTGTATGGATGAATTAAATTGGCTCGCTAGTATTAACAATTTGTTGTGCCAGTAACAGTTGCAAGCTGCTTGCTTTTGCTGTCGGTATAACTTAGAAATTTCCCTGGGTTTTCCTGCATGCTTGCATGGATTGCGAAGTTGTTCTTCCTCAGTCTGGGGTCCCAGCCCCCCCCCCCCCCCCCTGACGCTTGCAAAAACCAAATCTTTTCGTGTGGCAACAAGGCGAGGTAGTGGTGGCATTTTCGGTGTTGCATGTAATATGTATTGGAGCATAAATGTTCGTGTTGCGGGTTGTAATATAGCAGTGATGTACATTTATAATGGAAAGCAATGCTTCATTAAAGATGAAAAACTGTGAAAGTGTAGTGACAGCTATTTATTTATCCATAAACCAAGTTGCTTTTGCATATACCAAGTTGACCCCACGTTTCGGCCCCACGAGGACAGACAAGTCCCAATAAGTGACCCACATTCCTCTCAACGGTTGAGCTACAGTCATCTGCAGCAACCAAGAGGTGTTTGAATCATCCAACATTTGTTGTTTTTTCACTTTTTTTCTCAGTCTATGCCGTTCTTCCTTTATCGTACTTGCGTGCTTCATTGCAAAAGTTTCTTCAATCAGTTAAAAGTTCTTAAAATACGCAGATGATAAATTCAAAGAAATCACTCGTTTTTAATGACCGTGCCAGGTAGCTGTTATCAAAAACCGTGAACATTGCAAAAATCACCCAACACTAAGATTGAAAGGGATTGCGGAACCCCTGTTGTTTACGCTGCGTTTCATCGAAAGATTTGTACACGAAGCGAATAAAACCAGAGGCACAAAAAAAACTGAAAAGGGCCGCCTACACGATCCAACGTTGCACGTAGTATTGTGCGTAAAGGCGAAATAGCAGCGTGAAAATACTGCGTGCATTATTTCAGATGTTCAATTTTATTTCAAAAGCATTGTGCGCAACCATTTCATCGAATTTTGATTAAGGACGGACTAGTAGAAAAAAGTTTGGGATTTGGGAAAATTCTAGAAAAATTATGCAAGGTCAGGTGAATTTAGAAAAAAAAGCATTTAGTGAAAAAGAAACTTCTGGAAACTGATTATCTTCCCCTCCCCTTCCCCATTCCCATCACTTCTGATGTTCGACCCCTTCATGGTGACAACAACTGCGCGCTTTATTGCCGGCAATTACAAAGCTCTAGCTATTGCTTCGCATTGTGATGTGAAACAAAGCAACTCCTTTGTATTTGCATGGCTGTGTATTGCTTTTAGGTGTTAAATATAACTGCACCCAGACAGGGCACTCTCCTCTGTGATCTTCGGACTCGAAGAATCTTCCATCATTTTAATAATATCATTATTGTTCGATTAGCCGCTTCTGGTCGACTCTTTAATGTGCGCAGTATTGCATTGTGTAGCCAGCCCTTAACCCTTAAGTAACTTTGATAAATAAGGCCAATCTGCCTGGTCTCTGGCGTATTTCATTAGGGCTCCCTTTTTTCTTTGCGATGTGTGTGTTAGTTTTTAATAAGTCATCCTCTTTAAATTAGTTGTGTTCTGGTCCTACAAGAAGACAGTTTCACACTTGACAGTTATGCGCAGTATGTACAATCGGTTTGGCGGGTCACTCGTCCTGTAAACATGGCCGATTGTATGAACTAGTGGAGATATTCTTGAAATACTAAAAAAAATTGGCGATTATAAAACATTTTAAACATTATTTCCATTCATTCATACAACCCACCAATTTTACAGGACGTGTGGCCTAATTCTCGACCCAAGAGCCCACGTTTAACCGCGTCAGCGGGTACATGCGCAGAAGAGAAGAGCTCTAGGTGGCCCGCCAAGCAAACTGCTTGTATTCACTTATATTCACAGTATATAAATTATACACAGTATCGTTGCGAGATTCAAAATATTTTCAGTTATTTTCTAAGAATACTCACAACTTTAACTTATCTGTTAATTTCACTATAACTTAAATTATATCTTTTATTCTATATTCTTAGTTTATTTAACTGCTACCCGCCTAGATTAGCATTTGCTATTTGCGGGTAGTAATGTTTGTAATTTATTCTGTTAATTGTAATAAACTTGAATTGAATTGAACTTGTTTATTCTGCGGTCTACACATTCTCGACCCCAGAGCCCACGTTTCATCGCGTCAGCGGGTTTTCAAAACGAAGGGCCAGACATGCGCAGAAGAGAAGAGCTCTGGGGTCGAGAATGCGGTCTACAAGACTGGCCCATGATACTGCCTGTCCTTCAGCTATCGGACGGGAAGTGAAAAAAGGAAAATGAAGTGAAACTATGAAGAAGAGAAGTTAACCGGTGAAGAGAAGCGAAAGAATAATAGAATGAAACTTGAATGGGGAAGGAAACGTCTTGAGTCGAAGGGAAATAGCAAAAAGAGTAATACTCAATAAACTAAACAAAATAAATAAAAATTCCTATTCATACTAAAGTGGCTAAACTAACACTTCCATGATCATGGTTCATCAGACAAGTTTCGACGATCTGTTTCTTGCCCACTGCTGTCGAAGCCAGAATTTTAAAATAAAACTGTCTCGGTCGACTGTCTCGTCTCTCCCTCCAATTTAACTGAAAATCTTAGCCGAGGAGTTTCAGCTGAGCCGACTCAAGCAGCGAGATTAGTACTGTAACTTTACCACTTTAAAGAATGTTTTACAGCAATCCAGTTACATACATACATACATACTTTATTATCATCTCCCCAGAAGGGCTTTTCAGTGATAAACCTAACTATAAAAATTAC
>JAOBRG010175209.1:0-14080 GCA_027574985.1 Umimayanthus nakama | reverse complement strand
GCTGTGATGACGCTAAACACTGGAATGGCACCGGGGTCAGTTCGAGTTCCACTATGAGATTAGGAAAGCTGTGATGATGCTAAAGAATGGAAAAGCACCGTGGTTAGTTCGAGTTCCACTATGAGATCAAGAAAGCTGTAATGATGCTAAAGAATAGAAAGGCACCGGGGTCAGTTGACTATGAGATTAAAAAAGATGCTAGGTACTAGGTCAGCTGGAGTTCCACTGTGAAGGTTGCTTCACGGCAATCAATTGACCTACTTCACAGAATGTTTCTAAAGAGGAAGAGGAGATTACAGAAGAGTTAAAGGAAGAATTTCTTTTCAAACTGTACATACCAGTCTATATCGGTTCCTGGAAAAATGTTGGACAGGATCTTACTAGGAAAAGGAGAAGACAATATGCCCATGCCATTTCAAACTTTCTGCTGAAGTTACTGATACCGTATTGTTTGAGGTAAAAATTTTGGGGGTATTGTTTCTCACTTTTAAAATAACTTGGTTCGTTAGGAAGCCACATCCGAGCTGCAATTTGATGACACGTCTAAGTAAAAGTGAAAAAATGTCATAGTAGCTGAGACGTATCATTTGGCTGTTTGTTTTGAGTATTGATATTGATCTGAATCCACGCCTTTGTTATTAGCCTTGAGTTTGAAGGGACAGATCCGAAACGATTTATCGCTATCTTTTTCTATTTAAGCATTTTTTTCTGATTTTCCTTGTTAAAAATTACGATTTTGTGATAGAATGACCTACAAAGGTGTTCTCTTCTGTCGAAAAGAGTCGTGAGGTTCAGGGCATACAGTCCTTCGTCGTACGTTAGGTGTTGTAAGATGATCTTAACTGCACGGCGTTTGATTGCTTTAAATTGGTCGGAAAGTTTTAAAGTTAGTGATGAGTGCCACACTGGGCATGCGTATTCCAGTTGGTCAGTTGTTGACCAAAATGGCGACCTTTTGATGTCACATTAGATTTCGTTTTCTTTAAGTTATTTCTCAGAAAACACTAACTTTTCAAACTCCAAGAAAAGCTGTTTTTTAGATTTTGCGAAAATGGCAAAAAAATTTTAAGAGGTAGTTTGTTGGTGTTATTGGCTGTCGTTAATACGGAAAATATAGTTTTACACAAATACGAGATAAGTTACAGGTTCGGTGCTCTCGATAGCCAACAAAAGATGGACTCCATGGTAATTACCTAAACAACAGCATCAACAGCAGCTGAGGTGGAAAGGTGCGATTACCAGGCGATGTTCTTGAAGCAGATGTATTATGGGTCGTGAAGCTTTTACGCGCTGTTGGTATGCTTGTAGGCATCACCACTGGTACCCCGTGGAGAATGTCCCACACGTAGTGATGGTAGCGCCTTCCTCTGATAATATTGTTCTGGTCCCAAGAGACGTCCCATAAACTGAACCCGCCAAGTTGAGAAACATCTGGGATACTCTGGATGAATTAGAATGAAAAGTTTAGTGAGCAAATGCACTCAATAATCGGTGACCGAGACAAATGCAACCTAGATTGCAGTCACATTTTCCAACCTTCATTAAATTTATTTTCACAAACGCCGCACATACTTTTGTTTCACCGGAGTAGTCAATTTCAGCAAAGAAAATTTAATATTTTACTAGCTGCCTAATTAGATCAGGGACTGTGACATAGAGTCATCTATAGCACTCCTTTCTTCTACCATGCATACCATAAAGACTCACAATACGCGTAGCAAGAAATCAAAGGTTACTAGAAACATTCGAAATCGGAAGAGAATGAGGACCTATGCAAACGAAATACGTCATTCAATACCATTAGCATTCTTTTATTAGTTTTGTTTATTTCTGCATGCTATTCACGATTGCGATTTTCAATGTCGTAAGTTAGATTGATTACAGAGGTTAAGCAGATTTTTGCATTATAAAATTAGTTCCGAAAACTCGAACGAAAAGAGCTAATATTGTATTGTATTGTGTTAATTTTTTGCTGTGTTGTGTTGTGTTGTAATTTAAGCTTCGACTTTAGTTGTAAACAGTGCCTTATCAATTTGTCACTTCAATTATAGCTAAAAACGCGTTGCAAGTCATCTACAATCTCTGTAGGACATTGCATGGGAATACTCTCCCAACTCTAACCCTATTTGCTTGCCCTATAACAATGATCTGTCCCTGACTGCTCATACCTGGTATTCTTTCTCAAGTTCTCTGGGTTCCCTGTAGTGTTTTGGTATGTAGGTTGCGTTGACATGCGCTGGGAGCCCTATGAATACCTTTGCATTGGTCTTCCTTCCAAAGTCGAACCATTTTGTTAAGGTCGATAAAAACGTGTTGTCGCCAAGGTAACAGAAGTTGTTAAAATAGCGTACATAAAGGTAATCGACCAAATCACCCGCGCCCGTCAGTGCCTTCCCTTTGTGCTCTGGGCCAAGGAAGTGGTTCGGATACGGACATTGTGGTGATGCAGCAATCAAGTACTTGCGGCCAGCGGTATCGTTGTCCATTAGAGCTCTGAGTTCCGTGATAAGTTCTGGGTAAAACCGGAAGTCTCCTGCTTCTATTGCTAGATCAACACCATCTAATACAGCGCTTTGGAAATAACGTTTAGAAGTAAAACTGAGTGTTTAACATTAAATATTGTGCTGAACCTGTTTTAAAAGTGTCTACCACTTTAACATTCTTAAAAGTTTTTGGTAAAGTACACTTTGGTCTTGAGGCTTTGCAGGGTTATTAGGGATCAGGATCTATTGCAGCCATATAGAAGAGTTTCTCCAACGTTGCCTAAACACTTAAACTAGCTTAAGATACAGTAATTGGTGTAATGACGCAAAACAATGTCAAAGGAACTGAAATAAATTATGTTTTACCGCATTGAATAGAAAATGGAGATTTTAGCCGAAACTAGAGTTCTAAGTTTAGACGGTTTTTTATCTCGGGCACAGCTTCATTGACGTCTTGAACGTTGCGGTACTGAAAACCGAGCTTGTGCTTGTTACCGCACACGGTAAATGGCGGTACCGCAGTCAGTGGAGTAAACAACTTCAAGTAGATTTGCAGGCCTCCCGGTATGAAGGATCTGAAAACGCATTTCGTTCAGCTTTCATGGTATTTGTTAAAATACCAGAGTCCCGGGCCTGCAGACCTTAAACTACCTACGCTACAGTTAATTGTTTGAATACTTCTTGCATTCGACTCTATTTGATGGCAAGAGAAAAAGGAACAGGTGCAAGCCAACCTTTAGTGAATTACTCACTTTCCGAAAGGTCTCAGTTGCTTCATCGCTGTTCCGCCCAGAAACAGATTCCACAAAGTGTGAGCAAACTTCTTGGACTTGACAGGACTATAGAGAGTTCCGTCTCCATACTCTCCCCCCAGAGAGAGAAACACCTTGACCCCCCTGGCCTGACACTCTTTGATCCCTTGCTCGATGTATGGACAGCGGAAAAGGGTCTTGTATTCGCTTGATATCGGTTCTTCACAGTGGAAGGCAAAGTTTAACCCTGGAAGATTATCTGAAAAATACGCTAAAAATCATCCGTATTTTTACCTACAACCAGGCCCTTCAGTCAACGCTAGTTGTTAAGGATACGGTGATTGTGATAATGATTATGATAATATGTGATTATATTGTGATTATGGTTGTGACTGTCACTAAGATTGTGACTGTGATTGTGATTGTGATTAATACTATGATTACAATCATGATTATGATTGTGATTATGGAACTTTGGCATTATCACTATCATTTCGATCATTATTATTATTATTATTATTATTATTCCCATCATCATCAAGACTATAATTATGATTATGACTATTACTATGATAGTGATTAAGATCATAATCATTATCATGACTTTGATATTGCTGATCATCATTATTATAATTTCCTAACTGTTAAAGCTAGTTACCTTTGTTGTCATGATCAAAGAACCATATTAGGAAGGACAGATTGATTATACCAAACTTGGTAGTTGCGCAGACCTCTTTGAGAGGCTTACCGTACCCCTCTGGGCCTTTAGATGGACCCGCTCCGTTCTGACCCCAGTATCCAACCAGGAGCTTCTCTCTCAAACCTTCCAGTAGAACAAACAATGCTCTTTACTCTCAATCTTGTATTAAACAAATGGATACAGGTTTTTAAGATACACTCCTGTCAACAATTTCCTTTTTGACGATTGGGATGTCAACTTAAAGTAATGCGTAGTTAGTACGTACAACAAAGTTCGGTAATAATAATAGAATTGATAATAACAATAATAATAATAAATATAATAACAATAATAATAATAGCAACGCTTTGTTTATACAGGGCAATCTTTTAAGTCTAAAAAAGTTAGTAAAAGACTGCTTGAAATGTGAGCCTTGTGTATATACAACAGGAAAAAAAACTATGTGTTTAATGATACATGAAATAGAAATTTAAAATCGTTTCATTGTCACAACTCCAAAAATATAGAGCTACTGGTAAACTACTGGTTAATGTCAAGAATTTTAATTAGTATAGAAAACGTGTTTTGTACATAATAAAATATATTGATGGTGATGTTGAAATTAGCAGTTAAGAGGTTTTGGCAAATGGGACACTGCCAAAAAGGTTGTCTTTTTACCGCCATTGTTCAACCCGAAATAAACACGGCCTTTGGACCTTTGACAATCTCAGAACCTGCAATCTTCTCGTTCTTTTGACAATAAACCTTCGTTCTCTGAATGCACTTGGACGTTTTTGTTAACAAAAAATTAATGTTCTTTCCTCCAAAAGTTGTTGTCTGTTTTAACACAAACCCGGTGCACCTCTTGGACCTGCAGGTACTTGGGTGGTCTGCCTATAACAGTAAAAACAGAAGGTAAATAATCAGGTTAGTAATTAGGTTAATAATTAAGTTAATTGCTTAGTCGAGTCCAGAATGGATACCTCAAAGTGTGCTATCCGAGAGAAGCCTGCGATACGAATTCGTTGAACCATCGTGAAGTACAGATTTTTTTTTTGCGTTACTGCTCCATCAGTTCTATATTACAAAGTGTACATCGAACCTACTGGCATCTACTAAAATCCGGAACGCCGGAATGCCGAAACGCCGTCCGGAACGCCGATATACAGTACAATACACAGACGCCAAGTGAACTTTTATAACCCCACATTTTGTAACTAACATTGGCAAGAAGGCTATCTAAGGCATAGTAACTGATCTATGGCAACAATTACCAAATGAGCTAAAATATTTCTGCAACTATAATTTCAAAACAGTTTCGTGCAGATCAGGGAAAACTGACGAAACCCCTGCTTTGTTGAAAGAACGAAAGTTTACGTGGTCCTTCGTGTGAAGGCCCATGCAAACGTACACAACGGGTCACAGCAATGTTGCGTGTTGTTGGCCAACAATATTCCATCCGTTTGTACGGACCTAAAAGTTCGACCGATTTCAAATTATACGCAACAAGTGCGAACACTAGCTGTTGTAGTTCCATGCAAACAGACGCAACACGTTGGGCCCAACAGTGGTGCGTGTTGTTAGCCGACAATGTTGCGTCCGTTTGCATAGGCCTCTATCGACTATGTCGTAGTCTGTTGTCAGTCGGAGCAACTGCAATTAGAACTTTCAATTTTCTATTTTCTATGTTTGTCTTTAAAACACCATGTAATTTTGAAAACAGCTGCACTGAAACCAGCCCCTTCCTTGAGCAAGCTTTGGCGCTCGGTTGTGAAATGGGAGAACTGGGTGTTGGGGCAGAGTAGCGATGGAAAAAAGATAAAAGAAAGTTGCCTCGAAGAAAGACTGGTTGTTTTCAATCTAAAAGTCTACCGGTGTTGTAAAGCTCCTAAATTTTAGCATAAAAAATGACCATTGACCGATTAAGGTGACTCGATATGATTTTTTGACCGCGCGTGGCTTGAGTACGAAAATGACGAAAGCTTGCGCGAAGTCTCTAACTTCTGCTGCTGCAGTATTCAGTAGTAACGTTTGTAAACTGACTGAAACCAACCTGAGCAATGTCAAACTTCTGACCTTATTTTGAACTGACTGGTTACACCAATTTTTACAGACAGTGGACACATGTTACTTTAACGTGAGCTACAAACAAAAGTTTTCAAAAAATGTACATGCAGAGAAGGCTAGGACCTATTGCCGATGTATCAAAATAGTTATTGTTCAAGGAGAAAATCTTTAAATTGAAAATCTTGATGGTTGGACTAGAAAAGTGTCATTCTAAGTTTTTCCTGCTTCATATTTTGCCTGTATTGGCCATAATTAACAGTTTCGCATGGCATGACTAAGAAAAGAAACTGAAATGCAACGAAGTATTGAAAAACAAAAGGAACCTTTTGAAACTGGCCAAATAAAACTGAACAATCAGGTACTACGTCGCGCTGAGCCAAGCTCTTGGTGGGTCCCTAGTCACCACACATGTGTCTATATTGCTTCAGCTTCGTTTCGGTTGAAATTGAAAAGCCGCTTGTGTAGGGAACGAAGTTCGCAAATGATTTTAATATTTTCGCTTTTTTTCTTCGTACTTTTTTCCTCTTCATCTTCAGCTATCATAACTGTGAAGTTGTTTTTTTTCTCGTTTTCTCCGAAATGACCAGACATCTCAACAGACGAACTTTAGTCTCCTTAATTGCTCGATGGGCAATGGCGCCGTGAAGTGGACCGACGATAAGCAAAACTAAGTTTACAAGCGCAGCCGCGGACTTTAAATTTTGTTTTACTTCTTATAGGTGGCGTGGATTTTAAACCTTTTGTGTTTCTGGTTTTTCAGTACTTCAGTTTCAGCCTCATTATCTGATTTTGATCAAAATTGCAAAACTTCATTCAATCGATTTTTCTCCCGCAGAGGAACGAGAAATGCATACAGTTATAGGAGCCGTTCTATTCTGCGGGTAGTGCACTCAAGGGACTCGACTTACCCGGCCTTGGATGGTAATCCTACAAGAACTATACCTGTTGCAAGGAAAACTAATTGGACAACTGATGGGCTTTTTCTACACTGCATCCTTCGATCAAGATTTAGTATTGTAAAACCGCATAAGGGTTCAGAAAACCAAACTTTCTTGATTTACAGAAGCATATGACAGGAAAAAGTATGCTACAGTTGCAAAATGTAAACAAAATTGAAGTTAAAGTCCTAAGAGTGACACATGCATAATTCGAAACTTTTGAAGGGAAGTTTCTTTTGTTCGTTAGTGTGTTTCAATTATCAACGTTTTTTGTTTTAACATCGATTCAAAAGGGGACCAAAGTTAGCACGCGCTTGAAATAAAGTTGTGACGTATTGCTCACGGACCGACCTCTCTAAATGACCAAGCGCTGTACTTATGTTTAGTTTTTCCTACAATACAGTCACGTAAGTAGAGACTGTGATCAGTTTGATTAGCTAGAACTTGTCAAAAATAGACAAAGAACAAAATCTGCAGAGATAACACGCTGTTTTTTTAATGAGAATCGGTAATTTTCGGCTCATGTTAGGCTGTTCTTATGTTTTTGGCAATTACAACCTGAAATTGTTTCTCAAATTATTCTTATTTCCTGATATTTCCATAAAACTGAGGGTGCTAAGAAATTTGTGTTTGCTAATGTTTCTCGAGCAGTATGCGAAAAAACTTGAAAATGTCATAACGATTGTCACGAGCTTGCTTATCACTCTTCCAAAGCCCAATGACCCAGCTAGTTCTAGGAAATCTTTGTATGCATGAACATTTCGATTAAAAAATTTTTTTAAACTTGTCTGATCAAAATTTCAGCCTGATGGTTGTTCTAAGCTTGTTCTTAATTTTCGGGCAAATCTTATCGTGGGTCTGTAAAGTTTGTTCTTATAAAAAAGCGTAAAGTTGGATTTGTCTTCATTCAACCGGAAATGACGTATCATTTCCTCACTGAATGCTCTTCGTCCCGTCCTTGCCTTTGCGAGGCGGATTGTTTTAAAAATTCTACATATAAATGCATTTCAGTTGGAATGTTCGTTCTTGATGTGTTTTCCAACAGTTTATTTAAGCTGTTTACGGCTTGATTAAATTTTTAAAGCAAAATGCAGCTCATTTAAATTACCAATTCAAGTAAAATATTCTTGTATAAAAAATGTAGGATACTTTATTCGGAAACCTCCAACAAGCTCTGAATACTTGCCACTTGAGGTCATTAAATTGGTACAGCAAGACAGCCAGCTCTTGGTAGCTCCCCCAAATTCTGCGCGCTAAGAAAACGCTTAATGTTAAGAAAATACCTACGGGTGGCAATTTAACTTTAAGTCTCTAAATTTCACAAATTTCAAGGAAAACTTGTAAATTGTATTGAACTTCAGTGAGTTATAGTTGCTTCCTGCATACTCATGCACCGACATGCGAAGCATGGAGAAGCTACTCTTTATGGAGATTAAGAGAACTATTGTATTAGCATTGACAACCTCAGTGACAACACAGCCGTTCAGAAAAAGTTAACTTGAAACATTTCCTTCTTTCTTAGTATATACAAGCTCATCAGGGGTGGAAGCGGAATCTTGAATCATGAATCACGGCTAAAAAAAGTGAAGGAATCATGAATTACATCATCTCGCAGGCTGTGAATCATGAATCATGGACAAAAAAAATGAATCTTGAGTTTTTGTCCCATGATAACACAAATGAATCATGAAGAAATGCTATAAATGAATCATGAACCATTAGTCAAAAAATATCTGGGAATAACGAATTATCATACTGAAAAGATTCCGCTTTCACCCCCGAAGCTCAGTGACAACACAACCGTTCAAAAAAAGTAAACATTGTTATAGTTGCTTCCTGTGCCCAAGTGTGTTTGACCGAACGGTGTTTATTTTCCAGCAGCTTTCTTTACCTAATCTGAAGCGAGGACGACCAACTGGCCTAACGTGTCACCATTGTTGACGTTTCTCAGTGCACAGCTGGTGCTATCGATCAACAAACCCTGCTGTACGTAGCACCTTGCACACATACTGTCACTTCCCTTCAATAAATCGCTACAACTTCCTATCGTCTTCTGTCACTTTTTTGTTAATTTTTTATTTCCTGATGTGTTCCATCAATTCAGGACTGTCAGTGTCCAACCCACAGACTTTCCGAAATCGGGGTTTCTTATATATTTGGGAATTATGGCTTTAGGGAGGGAGCGGTTAAAAAGTACTTGGATTTGGAGACCCTCAAGACGGCTTGATTGCACTTCTTCTTCGCGAAAATCTAATGTTTTGAGATAAATTTTACTGAACTAACAATAAAAACTTCGTTTCCTCATTGTTTGTAAGGGTAAATTTTCAAAATCGGGCTTTTCCTATCCACCGATCGAGATTTGGTATTTGTAAGCGAAGTGGAGACAATCTCGCCTTAATCGGGATAGTTCAGGATACTCTACCCTGTCAAAACCAGAGCCGTTACTAACTGATTCGATGATAAGACCTGCAAACTTTATGATCGAGTACGAAAAAACGTAGACAAGTGTTTCAATCGGCGCGCTTTTTTTGAAAAAAACCCATCTGCGTACGAAGTGACTTTTTGGAGACCCAGGTTATATTTTGCTCTCCTGAGACTAGTCCTGCCCTTAGGTCTCCGAGGACGAAAATGGAAAGACTCGGGATCAAGTGACTGGCACACGAGCAGCACTTCAGTTTTGCGGGAAAAGTCGGATACATATGCCAGCGAATTTCTAATAAATCGACACCAATAGCAAACACAAGAGTTGAACAAATTAGTGTAAAAATAGAGTAAAACTTTACAAAGGCGATCGCTAACATAAACAAACAATAGACAATTTCGATCCTGCAAACAATAATCCGAAGTTGAGGCTTCGTGCAAAGTTTTGTGATAGCTAGTTATACAAGACAAATAAACACATACACGCTATTTTTTAGAAGAACAAACTTTATGAGAACACCCAGGCTGAGATTTACCCAAAAATTAAGAAAAAGCTCAGAACACTTACAAGGCTGAAATTTTAATCAGAAAAATTTAAGAAATTTTATTTAACTCTTGCACACCGAAGCAGACATACACGTATAAAAGATCTGTTAGAATTAGCTGGGTCATCGAGAGCTGAAAGAGTGATAAGCAAGCTTGTGACGTTCGTGGACAATGTTTAGGAGGGGTCAAACTTTTTCGCAATAGTACAGCAGTATGAAATGATAGCAAACATGTGTTTCTTAGCGTCGTTTTGTTGTTTCGACTGGAGTTACCAGAAAATAAGAACAATTTAAGAACAATTTAAGGCTGAAATCGCCAAAAAATTAAGAACACATCAGGCTGAGCCGAAAGTTACTGGTTCTTATAAAAAAAAGCGTGTAAACAGAAAGGCGGCCGATCGGTTGGATAGACGGGTAGACGAACGAACGTATAGGTGGACAAATCTAATCTAAGAGGCCAACCATTTGATCTTTGGAGGAGGGGGGTTTGGCTTTTATGAAAACAAATCCCTTGCAAGCCAAGTTCTCAAAAAAATCCTGCAGCAACTATTGAAACGAAGAAAGCAAAAACTTTCATGGTGTGGGACACGAAAAAAAATTCTTGCTCACCAAAAAGTCCCCCCTCCTCCCCCCTTCAAGGATAAAATGGTTTGCCCCTAAACCTATTCTGTCCAAGAACTCCCGTAAGGGATATATGGAACAGGGGTTAAACATAATCTAAACCGTAGTAGTGGTTACGAAACATCAGGGCCGTAATGTTTATCTCTTGTGCCAATTGGTCCCTGAAAACGGTCTCAGCTGAGTGGGCACTGCAAAGAAGGAGGGCAGGTTGTTCCACTTAAGGACAGTCCGTGGGAAAAAGGAAGATCTACTGCGGTTCATTTTTGTCATATTGTTCCTGGAGGGGTGCTGACTTGTCGGTTGTCTGGTTACACATCTACTAGGCCTGGCATTATCTCAGTGTAGTTGTACATCAGATCTAGTCGGCTCACAGCCCTGCGTCAGGTTCCTGGAGACGATGCCATCCTAGGTCTTTGATCATTTTTCTACGATAGTCGTTGTCACAAAGCACTGGATCATCCCCGGTGTTGCCACATTGCCTTTTTCGCTAGGATCCCATTCGGAGCTACAATATCTCTTGATATCTGGGATCGCGCAAGGGCTTTGTTTGTTATCTCTTCGTTGTTAAGAGAGCTTAGTTTAAATGGCAAGATATCTTTATATATTTTCTTTTTATTTTGTTTCGTTTTTTTTTGCTTCACGTGCAGGATGGAAGTTTCTAAATGAAAAAAGCATGCGTGCCTTAGCCCAGGTTAGATGTTCAGCCATTGACATGATGCCTATATACATGTGAGTTGATAGCACTGGACCTCTCTGATGTTGTGCATTAGCATGTTTTTTTCTTTTGCACATATGCATGACATGACACTTGATCGTCTTCCATGTGTTTTCCCAGTGACAGAGCAAAAGTGGAGCAATGAATGAATAAATAAATGAAATTTTGAAACCGCTCTCAAAAAACTGTAGTTAGGGTCCAGTGCCTACTCCATCTAGTTTGGCTATGCAAAGAAAAGCAGAATGAGTTCTAGTCAATTTGCATGTTGTGAAGTGTCGGCGGCCATTTGTGTTTAGCGCGTTACTTGTTGTTTGTTTGATTTGGTATTATCCAGCAGTTTTCAGAACGGAAGATTCACAGATCTCTTACGTCTTACCTTGAAAAATGTCCTTGATACCTGGCCCGCCAGGTGGAATAACGTCCGGTGGAAAAAGGAAAGAAATCTATAAATACGACGCGCCATGGACAATCTATGGAATGAATTGGAGTGTCCGTCCCGACAAACGCTTCCGTCTGGCTCTCGGCAGTTTTGTTGAGGAATACAATAACAAAGTATGTTCTCACCGGGGTTCTCATTTCCCTTCTCAAACATACCAGTCGAAGGATAGTCCAAATAACTGCCGCATCTGCTTGTTTCAGGTACAGATTGTTTCTTTAGACGAAGAAAATGGCGATTTCGCAGTGCGAGGAACGTTCGATCATCCCTACCCAACGACAAAGATCATTTGGATTCCTGACAACGTAAGCGAACGAAAGTACTGTATACGCCACTAAGTAGTAGAGTTTCCAGCCTTAATCGATCGTAAGTAACAAGTACGTCGTAAAGTCGAGATTTTTTCGTATCATAAAACTTGGTTCTATTCAAAATCATACGTTTGCGGCAGAATTCGTATTGTAAATATTGCATTTTTCAATGAGTTTCATTCGATAGACTTTCATTGAAAGAACTTTATTCTCAAGTCGTTGTTGCTCTCAGGTGTTGCTTAGTATCACTGAAATGGTCTGTTTGCTTCTTCCTCAGCTGTTACAGTGTTAGGAGAAAGTGGCGCCCAGAATTAGCAGAATAGTACATAGTGTTTTCAACTTCACTCCTTCGCATGACTGCTTTGCGAAGTCAAAGCTTTGTATCAGATTTTTGACAGTAGTTTTTTTCATAGCAATTAACAGCAGATCATTATGAACCCAGAGACCACTTGGGGAAAAACGTTAAAAAAGAAAAATAATATGAGTTTTATAAGCTTTTTTTAAATTTATTTTTAATTTTTGCTCCTGAAAGCAGTGATTTTTGAGAAGAGAATTAAGATAATCATTGATTGTGGAATGAAAAATGTTTGAATGCAGATTTCAGAATATCATAGTTAAAAGTATTGTTACAGGTAACAAAAAGGGATGGTGAAGGGTAAAATCCAAGATGTCCAAGACCTTTATTAGTTCTAATATTAGAGCTCAGCAGTTTATCTTTTTTTCAAGTTTGAGACTGGTCAACATCTAAAACAAGCTAAACTCTTAATGCAAGAGTCATGAAAGGCCAGAATGCGAACCTGAAGGTTGCCATCCTTTTGAAATATTTTCAGGCAGGTTGCTCTGGGATGAATCTGGCCCTCTGTGGAGTAATATATTACATTTTCTCCATGGCACCCAATGAGTCAGAGCCTCTACATCGCCAAAAAATTGGTTTCGCTGTTCTCTGGCCATGCATTTGCAACTTTTAACTAATTCAACAATGAAAGTTTACTATAGTTTTACAGAGTTCATACGGCCATGAAAAGTTATGGATTTTCTCATCACAGCTTATATGCATTATCCAGTAATTTGTATTTTAATTTGTGTTTGGTTTACAGAAAGGAGTGTATCCAGATCTTGTGGCCACCTCTGGTGACTACTTGCGAGTATGGCGGGTCAGTGAGTCGGATGTTAGACTGGAGTGTCTCTTGAACAATGTGAGTATAATGTGGGCTTATGTTTCACACATTATGTAGTTGAAAGATATTTCAGTATGCAAATCATTAAACTTTATTTTTTGAGATGAAAAAAGACCCTTGTTAATGATTTAGATCACACAAAAAAATAAGTTTTCTAAAGCAGACCATCTGTTGGAATTTGTCAAAATAATGTGGTAAATCATTTTCGGTTTGAATTTAAAGCAGTGGTAAAACATTCCTTAATTTCTAAGCTTTCAGTTTTATTGTTTGTAAGATTTTAGGACTCTGGGATTAATAATTTTTGATTTCCAATGAAATGGATAATATTGTTTGTCAATGGTTTAATTTACTAGATGTGTTGCTTTACCTACAGAACAAAAATTCTGATTTCTGTGCACCACTGACATCATTTGACTGGAATGAAGTTGACCCAAATCTACTTGGTACATCTAGTATCGACACAACATGTACAATCTGGGGACTAGAAGTAAGTTTCATTATAAGTATACCATATGTATGTCTTTGTCTAGATATGTATGAAATAAAATCCATGCACAATTTTAAAAACAAAGTTTTTATTTTTTTAATTTAGAAAAAAAAATTAACACATCTGTACCTTTCGTGGCATTTTTAAACATTTGGAGTTTTTTAACCCCCTTTTTAATACAGCCCTTTTACTGATAGATTTTAATATACATATATATTTTATTGCTGGTCACTGGTTGATACCAGTGGATTTTTTATTGTAATCTACTGATTGGTTTTATCATGGAGTCAAATTAAACGGGGGTGCTTCAAGGGTTTTGAAGAATTATTAAATGGGGGGTGAAATCGGTCAAGATCCTGAGTAATTTAATTTGACATTTGTGACCGTGCACGGGAAAACGTACCTTAACGACTTTCCGTTTTTGAGTGTGATTCCGTTTACAACCGTTCG
>JAOBRG010175098.1:5060-18032 GCA_027574985.1 Umimayanthus nakama | reverse complement strand
TATGGATCCTCGTTTTTTCCTTCCTGTTTTCATGGCCCTCGCGCTTCGCGCTTGGGCCATAAAAGGAAGGAAAAAAATCGGTCCATAACTTGCCGTACGGACCTCGCACTCACCTAATAAAAGGTATTTATATTCTGAACGGTTTGTTGTTGTGATGTTCATGTATAGCACAGTTTGACTCTGACTTTAAAAGATTAAATGTAAAGTTTTACACAGCCGTAGTATGACACAAAAAATTGGTGTAACAACGATGGGGCGTGGCACTATTTTGACAGTAATGATGAGAGATGGAGACGACGGACAGTGGTCTGAAAACGATTAGCTGTGACACTGGTGTGGCAGTGATGTCAGGGGTCAAATTGACCCCCTCCCCTCTCAATTTTTATTTAGCTTTACATTTTTGCTGCTCGACCAATACAAAATGCTTTGGTACAACTGTTCTTTTTTGTTAGCTTATCTTTTTAGGCTAATAGAGTGACGTCGTAATTAATAGGGTCATTATAATAAGAAACGCAGTTTGCGTTGACTACGAAATTGCATCTTTTCGCCAAAAAAGTGGCTAAATACTGACAACTTAATAATGGATTCTAATATTTTTTTAATATCAATAGCTAAACGCTTTTTGTTCACGTTTGAAAATCTGTAAATTTCAACATCCAAGATGGCGGCCGCTTGTGACGTCGTTTATGAACATCGGTTACCATGGAAACCAGTTAGAGACCACGTGGTCACGCTTGCTAGTACTGAGTGATTATGAGTGGTGTCGAAAGTAGAGGGGAGGGGCCGATTGACAACAGTGTCACAATGACAGGTAACAACACCGAACTTTATCTGTCTTGTTTTAAAGGTATTGCGTGGGAATGTGCGGTGACGGTGCTAACGATTGTGGCGTAAGTACGCTTTTTCTTTATATTAGCTTCTTGACACTCGAAGCAGAGTCGACTTAGCGAAGTTCAGTCAAATAACTTTTTTCGCATGATCTCTTAAACCAAACGTGGCAGAAAGGAATAATTAGCTTGATCTAATATGTTCCTCTTAGCATCTCCACATGTAGTTAATTAGGTCTGATTTAGACTGCGAGTAGTCTCCTCTTTTTCTCCAGGAGATCGTCGCGAGAGCGCGCGAAATGTGGGGCGAGGACAAAAAATAGCGCTAGGGGGGAGGGGAGAAGGAGAGAAAAGGAGAGAAAAGAGGAGACTACAGACAACCTATTGTTTAAAAATCTGCGCGGCCGTTGGCGGCCGCAGTATTCTGATTGGTCAGTTCTGGCTTTTCCGTCAACAGGTCGTTAAATGCTGGCATCTCGAGTTTTTCGATTGTTATGACAGCTTGCAGTTTCGAGAGCCTTTTAAAACTGAAACCACAACAAGAATCAACTAGCTCGATCTCGAAACTCTTTCGCAGAAAAAGTTGGGACTTCTTGCAGTCAATAAGAAAACGATCCGCTGGACGCTTAAAACGGAACCAGAGCAGAATCAGCTTCAGGGGCTCTTTCGCGGTTTTCTGCGTTGTTCCAACGGGTTTCGGCAAAAGCCAAATATATAATCAAAGTTTTGCATTGTCATCTCGCCGTTGAAGAGAACTATAAACCGACTAAGTAACAAATTTTAGCTGGCTTGGGATTTCTACGATATAGCTGAAACATGCAGATATTCAGTTGATAAAAGATGTCAGCGAGAGCGAGGGTCACTTTCGAGTGGTGTTTACAACTCTGCGACATTATTCTCAAATTATAGAAGATGAACAATCAGTTGTCGTGGACGAACTGCACACTGTGGAAACATGGTAAGTCACATGCACAATGTTTTTGTTCTTTTCCAGCAGCAAAGTGTCTGCAGGTTTCAGCTACACTGCAGAAATCCCAAGCTTGCAAAAATGTGCTGCGTATATGGTCGAATAAACTGCTCTTCAGCGGTGAAAACACAAACTAATTCAGTGTGCATATATTTCGCCGAAAACCGTTGGACCGCGACAGAGCCCGTGAAGCTGACTATGCTCTCGTTCCGTTTTAAGCGTCAAGCCGATCGATTTCCTATTGACTGCAAGAAGTCCCTACTTTTTCTGCGGAAGGTTTTCGAGATCGATCTGCATATTTTTGTTGTGATTTCAATTTTAAAACGCGCTGTCATAACAATCGAAAAACTCGAGATGCCAGCATTTAACGACCTGCTGACGGAAAAGTTAAACTGGCCAATCAGAATACTGCGGCCGCCAACGGCCGCGCAGATTTTTAAACAATAGGTTGTCTGTAGTCTCCTCTTTTCTCTCCTTTTCTCTCCTTCTCCCCTCCCCCCTAGCGTCCTCGCCCCACATTTCGCGCGCTCTCTCGACGATCTCCTGGAGGAAAAGAGGAGACTACTCGCAGTCTAGTCTGATTTATGTACCGAGGGTTTTTGAAAAACCTTTTGGTCGGACTGTCTTTACCGGACCAAAGGGAAGCAAATGGGAGGGTAAAGTGTTGCATTTTAACCATTAAAGACCTAAACGCAACTAAGACGGCTCGTATAACTCAATCTTTTCTTTTTCATTTCGCGTGTGGGTTTGTGAATTTGTGAATTTCAAAAATGTATTTTTTAAGCCGAACGAAGGTAGAAATGATACATTGTTCAGGTTCTCTAGAAAACCACAAAATTAAGCTTTTCAAGTTCTGTTTCGAAAGACGACCGCAGAAAGGAGGAAAATTCTCGCGTGAATTCATTAAACTTGTAATCAAGTTTTTTGTTTTGTACACAGGAGGAATCCCACAGTGGTGACACAGCGGTTGAGACTTACACTACTGTCACACTGCTGTCCACACTAATGTCACAGAGGTGACATTTGCCACTAGTGTGACATCGGCGGTAGTGACATTGTTGTAACAGCGGTGTACTTAACTGTTCTGTGACAGCGATTGCAGCCACATTAGCATGTCAGCAATGTAAACTGACGATGCAACAATGATAACAATGACAGCAATGTGACACTACTGTGCACACTAGTGTGACAGTGGTGTAACTAACAGCGCTATGACAAAGATGTTCATGTTTTTGTGACAGTGATGTGCACTTCACTGTGAAAGTAGTCACACTGACAACGCTGTCGTAGCACTATCACTACCGCTGTGTTCGTTTTCACTGCCACAGCACCGTGCTCATTTTCGTTGTCACAGCGCTGTGCACATCTGTGTCTAACCGCTGTGGGATTTATTCTGTTTAACTTGACACACCTGTTTTAATTGCGTAAGGTCCCTTGTAGGCCTTTCTCGAACTTTAGTCAAACTTCGTTCGTTCCAATCGAAACCATTAACAGCAGAAGCAAAATTAATATTCGTTTAAAGTGATTTGCTGAAACCTAAAGTGTTTGAATCGTGCCCATGTTTGTATTTACCGGACAAATCACGCCTCGAGTTTCTATAACTTGTTTTGGGCGATTATTTTCACTGCAACGCTTCCATCTGGATTTTGACTGAATCAACTTGGGACTAAATTCGACGTTTGTCCCGCGCCTAACTCGTGTTTAGTCGGGTAATTTGTACTCCCGGTTTTCGAACGTAAACGAGATACTTGAAAAAGTACTCGAGTTCATACTTGAGGTTTACAGACCCACCGGGATAAAATAACAGCTACTAAAACAGACTTGTCGCTCTGTGTTTCTCAGGCTTTGAAAACGGCTCACTGTGGAATCTCGCTGTCTGAAGCCGAAGCGTCGGTTGCGTCACCATTCACCTCAAAGGTAAAGCACAAGGAGTTGTCATGGCAACGCTTCAGCAAATACGGTATCACTCAAATAACAACAACAACAGCATTGTTTATTTAGTACCATTTGTGATAAATTCGTTTACACATGTGCATGTAGATGTAAAAAAAAAAGCTCAGAAATTTTGGTACTTAGCTAAATATTATAGCAAAAGCCTTTACTAGACAGTTTGCTGAATATTATCGTTTGAGTTGTTAGTCAAATGGCAAAAAAGGGGAGCAAAGAAACACTTCGAATATCATAAATAAAAAATAGTTCAAAAATAATAACAATAACAATAATGATAATACTAACAATAACAATGATGATTAAAATTTAACATTAATTATAAAAGGAAAATGAACAGCGTAGTTAGTATTAAGAGAAAAGAGATAGTTACGTAAGAAAACACGTTGCGATGTTACGTACTGATATGGGAACTACTAAAGTTCGGAAGGATACACAGGCGTGTGGTCACGTACACGAACACTAACTGTGCATACACACACGCGGGGTCACGTACACGAACATTAACTGTGCGGCACACACGCGTGGTCACGTACACGAACACTAACTGTGCACACACGCGTGGTCACGTACACGAACACTAACTGTGCACACACGCGTGGTCACGTACATTTACACTAACTGTGCACAATCCAAAGATTAGTTAACCTAATGATTGCATATTGCAGGTTACCAACATTGAATGTGTTCCAAAAGTTATTAGGTAAGTTCATTGGTTTTGGTCGCGTGCAGTTACTTGGCGGCTTTTCTTTATGCCGTGTTTATTCAAACAAGCACCCAATTTTGATTGAGGTGGCTCGAAACAGTTTCTTGGCGCGGGCGCGGCCTGGCTCGCGCGAACGCACCAGGCTAACGCAGGTGCAAGCATAGCGATCTTTTACCATCGAATATTTTGGAAGTTTAGATTTTGATCAAAGATGTCTCTGAAAGTTGACGGTAAAAACTTCTAAAATTTGGCACAGTGGTGAAGAACGGCCTGAAGTTTTAGTTCTGATTGAAAGGAAAAATTGTTTAAGAAGCAAACAGAATGAACAGGAAATCGCATAATTTAAGATTTCTCTGAAAATTTCTTACAGAGTTTTTCAAAAATTGGCAGTTGGGTACACAGTAGGAATCCCACAGCGGTGGCACATTGGTTGAGTTTTATACTAATGTCACACTGCTGTCCACACTAATGTCACGGCGGTGACAATACGCCACTAGTGTAACATTAATGGTAGTGACAGTACTGTGACAGAGATGGCAGCAACATTAGTGTGTCATCGATGTAAACTGACAACGGTGCAACAGCCGTGACAATGACAACGCTGTAACACTACCATGCACACTAGTGTGACAGCAATGACAACTGACAGCGCTGTAACAGCGGTGGCACTGACAGCGTTCTTACAGCTAAGTACACATTAGTGTGACAGTCATGTGCCCATTAGTGTGACAGTCATGTGCCCATTAGTGTGACAGCGGTGTGCACATCACTGTGAAAGTAGTAGTAGCTGACAGCGCTGTCACACTAATGTACACATCGCTATGACAGCGCTGTTAGCTGCCACCGCTGTGACAGAGTTGTTAGTTTCCTTTGCTGTCACAGCACTGTCGACCGTCTTCACTGTCACAATAATGTAAACATCGCTGTCACAGTGGTGTCAGCTGCCACCGCTGACACAGCACTATCGGTTGTCACCACTGTCACAACAGTGTCAGTTGCTATAGCTGTCACACTAATGTAAACATCGCTGTCACATCGATGTCGCAACCACTAATATCCGAGCGTTGTCACTGTCAGCGCTGTTACACTACTATCTGCACCATCGCTGTCACAGCGCTGTGCTCGTTTTCACTGCCACAGCGCTGTGCACATCAGTATCTAACTGCTGCAGGAGTCCTCCTGTGTAGGTTTTTATGTTCAAAACAGTTTTTGAAAATTTGAAAAATATTTACAGTACAAAATTTTCGGAAAGTGGGTAGGCAGATTAATGAAAAATATACTTGCTTCAAATGTGTGGTTAAGAAGCTGAAAATTAAAAAGAAATTCTCATTTTCTTTTCCTAAATGATCTGTAAATGTTCGCTCGCCAGCCCCTTTTCCGGTAATTGCCTTGTTTTTACTGTTCTTTTTCGTTGTGACCACAGGCACGGCCAAAGCTTTGGATGGGAATAAAGTACGGTTACAATCGGTACGATGTTTAAACCAACATACAACTGATCACCAGTTTTAAACAAGTGTATGGGGAACGTGAAGGACGAGGCAATTTTCCCTGCAACTTGCAACGCAACGCCATTTCGTAGCAAGTCGCAGAAGAAATTGCGCGTGTAACACCCCGTCTCGGCAACTTGCAACGCAACGAAAAATTGCAAAGCAAGTTGCAAAAAAAATTGAACAAGCTTCGCAACGTTGCGAAGCCCGTTGCAGCGTGTAACATGTCCACTGTAACCTGCTTTGCAACGTAGTGTCGCAGTTATGGCACAATTAGACAAAAGAGCCAATCAAAACTAAGTCTTATTGTGAGCGCGTGCACGAAAAATCCAAGGGAAATCCCACATGGCGGAAAGCAAGTTGACAGAAAACCAGAAGGTGGATTTGCAGAAGAACGGCCATGTCTATGGAAAAGTGGGTCCAGCTGGACAAAACAAGAAAGACTGAAGGCAAGCAAAGAGTTATGTGAAGTTTCCAACTTGACATAGGAATCGTTGACGAGGATTCAGCACTCCTTGAGAACATCGATGGTTGGAGAAGTGAAGAGAGTTCAAGGGTAAGGAAATTACGAGAGCCAATACAAATTTTATAAACACATGGTGTTTATGAAGGAGGAAATCCTGAAGAGCCTCCAGCATTCTCAAGAGCCGGAGGTATCGCAGACAAAGAATGGATTGCGTTGCGAGTTGCGAACGTCTGACATATTCTAGCAACTTGCAATGTTTCGTTTTGATGAGCATTGCATTGCAGGTTGCGAGGAAAATTGCCTCGTGTAACAGGGCATTGAGTTTTGCCATGTATTGCTCAGAAAGTTATAAAAAAATCACCACTTATCTTTGGACCCTTGTGTTATTGTTATTAGTCATGTGTTTGGACGTGGCATTCGGCGCCGATCTCAGCCTACACATGAATAAAGACAAGAATACACGGATCCAAAGGTAAATGGTGAACTTTTATCAATTTTCTGACAAATACATTGCATAATTCATACTCACCACACATCTAACACCCAAAGAAGAAATTTCGTACTTTATTCAAATCCAAAGCTTTGGCTAAGTTGTGACCTTGATAGAAGTTTCCAAGTAAATAAAAATATTAAGCAAATAATAAATCACTGACCTTATCTACTTCAATCAAGTTTTGTTGTGGCATTGAAATGTTATTACCTGTCATAGTCAAACTGATCTCATGCGGCATCTGCTTTGGCTCGTCAGGGAAGGCCGATGTGCGCTTGTAACGTCATTTGGTTGTTTTAAATTCATGGCCTTGTACAGCATCGTCCAGTTTGTCTCCGTTCTTATGCTTTACACGGTGAGTACACAGCGTTTACACAGTAGAAAAAGTAAAAAAACATACTTCTCATACATTAAAACCTCGAAAACAAACCCCTGGGTTTTTTTCCTTTTTAAATCCTCAAAGAAACTCGAGAGGTTGGCTTCTTTCTAAATGAATGCTTTAATTTTTAAACTGATGACTATAAAACATTGAACAACACCATTGCACACATTTTCGCAACCTCGCGCCCAGGCTCTTTCCTCTCACGAGAGAAAGACCCTGGTTGGGTCTGGTCACGTGCCACCCAGATTCTAGGTGGTAACAAATAAAATAAACGCTGATTATTTGCTTAAGATTGTTTCTTGTTCTTATTTAGCCTAGTGTAGCGAGGAAAATATCACATTTTTGTCAAAACAAACGCACATGTTAGATTATTTTATTTGTTACCACCTCGATACTGGGTGGCACGTGACCAGACCCAACCAGGGTCTTTCTCTCGGGAGAGGAAAGAGCCTGGGAACGAGGTTGACATTTTCGTCCATGAAGTTTGTTCAAATGTCGTGTTACTCAAAAACACACGAACCTCACTATGTATTATCTTTTATTTTTTATTTCTAGTGTGGGCTTCTATTCGAAACTACTTGCAAACTGCTCTTCGGGAAGGGCATCTTTTCAAGATAAAACCAACTGAGCTTGTTTTCGAGGTTTTGTGGTTTTACAACAATGTTTTAATCGTTCTTTACAAAGCTTGTAAGAACAATCAACTGTATGAACTAGCCTCCTCCGCTGGCAATTATATCCGGAAACTGGAATGGGCATGCTGACTGAGTGATGGTAAATAGGGTCAAAATTGGGTTATTGAGGCCGAAAAAGGCTGCGGCAAAATTTTGTCCGTACAAAAAAGATGACGACTGTTAGTTTTACCCACAACTCTTGGCATACAGGAACGTTAAGATGCTTACAGAACGCACAGAAACGTTTTCAAAACTCCAAACTTACCATAGACAAAGTTGTTAGTCCAGGGAAAAAGATCCCAGAATTCTATGGCTTTCTTTGTGCCCAGTGACTGTTTTCCTAACTTTCAAACCATTTGTCGAATACCCATTTCAGTATCGGCTGCTCGTTTTGCTAATTTCAAAGTTTAGAAGTATTTTGTTGTAAATTGTCTCTTAAGAATTAACAGCCTTCGTTCTAATAATCCGGATAAAAGTCAAGCAGGACATAATGTTTAATGTAAGTCAACTTACGGTATTGCCAAAAGTATGTGTTTAACGTTTAATCCTCCTTTACTTCTGTACAGGTCGGCTCCAATCTGGGAGATTGGCAGTTCTTGTATATTGACCTGGGGATTATCACCGCATTCGCTCTTGTCAGTAAGTACAAGTGTTGCTACAGTCTAGCTAGGAATCCTCCTTGAAGTGACGGCTTCTTAAAGAACTTTGACATTTTTGAAATTGTTACATCAACACAGGCTTTCGATAGTAACTTTCAATTATTTTGCAACTCAGGAAATCTCCTCATTTGTTTCGTAAAGATTGGTTTAGAATAGGAATGTCACAATGCGGCATTGTATTGTTGTACTCACCATATCATTGTCATGTCTCCCTTAAAGTGGGAAGAGCAGAGTCGTATGGAGGCCTGGTGCCTAGGCGGCCGCAAGGCAGTCTGGTCGCGCCCTTGGTGCTGTTCTCCCTATTCTCACACATTCTCATCACCATCGCCGCCCAGGTGTCAATGTTCTACTACGTGCAGACCGAACCATGGTAGGTTTGTTAAATAGAACTGGAAAATATGTTCAGTAAAACACGCGCACTCTGATTGGCTGAGGACAATTTTGTAAATCTGGATAGAAATCATGAATGACGTCACGAAAAAGTGAAAAATCAAAATGATTGAAGAAAGTCGATTCAGTTATTAACATTTCAAAAACTTATTTCAAAAGGACTTAAATAAGATCGCCTGTGCTTTTATCCAGTTCCAAAAATAATTCTAGGACGCGGCGGAACACTCGAAGAGAGAAAAATTGTTTTTTACCACGTCAAAGCATGTTTCTAAAATTCTAAAACTGGGTGGAAAGACAAGCGATGCTGTGTTATTCCTTTAACAATGACCAGAATTCCCTTTCAAAAACAGCGTACAGAAATGTCCTTTCAAGAGCTCTACGGCCAAAGAAAAGTCGTGAAAATTCAAAGAGATGGAAAGTGAGAAAGCTGATTGAGTTTCACGTTTTTGTGAACTTAATTTAGTCAGTGTCTGTAAGATTGTCAAACCGTGGTTGGTTATACTTTACCTCCGACAGTCGCCCCACTTACAATACCAACTTTTACCCAGAAATAGAAATAATCATGATAATAATAGTAATTGAAATAATAATAACAACAATAATAATTATAATTATAGTAGTGATAATAATAACAATAAAAATAATATTAATAATAATAATTATTATTATAATTATCATTATTATTATTGTTATTATTATTACTGTTATATTAATAACAATAATAATGATAATGATAGTAATAATAACAATAATAATAACATAACCACAATAGTAGTTAATTATAAATCTTAAATGAGGAAACCTACAGCTCCAAGTCCTTAGCAAGCTAATGGAAAATCAGGAAGTCATAATAAAGTTACTAAAACTTGGATAGTATCTTAAAGAAGTAAGTTATCCTTAGGCTGATAAACAAAAATGAACCTAGTTGAAAGTTGTCAGCTACGTAGTTAAATTTGATTTTGAACACACATGCAACTAGGGTGGGTGTTTCTTTTAAAGCAATAAAATACTATGTTCGTGTAGCAGTGATATTCAAGAACCTTGCCTAATGAGCACCTCTGTTTACTCGTGCACTTGTCAGGTTTGTACCGGTGAACCTGTCGCATGTGGGCGAGGACGACGAGGTGTTGATCACGTGTCACCAGAACACCGTGCTTTTCTGCCTGTCGTCATTCCAGTACATCCTTCTCGCAGTGGCCTTCGCCAAGGGGGCGCCCTACAGAAAGAACATCTGTAGTAACTGTAAGTACGGCGTCTTTCAAGCCAGTTGAAATAAAGTAACTAAGGGTATGATGAGTGATTGTCACGATTTTAATTTCATTTTAAGCAGTTGCAAATACTTACCTTTAATTGAAATATCGGGTCCCAATGGTAATGAAACGCAGGACCGTTGCGATGCCGGGAAAGATGCATCAACGCAGAGCTATAAAGCCATTGATGGTGGACTAGTCAATAGCCCACTTCACAGTTCCTGAAGGGTAACGAAGCTTCTACACGAAACCTAGGCGAAGATTTGCAGGGTTCCCGCGGGTCATTAAAAGTCTTTATTTCGCTTTTTGCAGATATAAGGCCTAAAAAAGGTCTCAAATTTCCTAGAAGTTGTTTTTGAGGTCTTAAAAGTCATAAAATATATAAGTCGAATGAAAATGAGTTTTTCTTGCAGACAAATCGTTGACGTATTATCTGCATACTAAACAGTATCTGGAGTGCCCCCAGTTTACTGTTGCTGATGATAAATTTTTTGTCGTTGTTCGGTTGTAAAGTTTGTATAGATTCCTTTGACAATGTTATCTTGTTTACCATGGAAAGTGTTTGAAAAGCATTTTATCTCGCTAAAGCCGGTTCCTTTCTTTAGTTTTTGCACTGAAAAATTTGTCTTAAATTTTTTGACCTTCGGCTTTAAAGTCTTATAAACATCTTAAATTTGTTTGCTTCTGAGCTGTAGGAACCCTTGTTTGCCTCGTAGGGTTAAAGAAGTGGAAACAATACACACGAGTTTCTTCCTGCTGACTGTGCGAGGTCACCCTTTGCCTCGGTTCCATGTAAGGCTGGATTACCTTTCTGGAACTGTCAAACAGACTCTCTTTCTGAGCTCTAATAAACCCTTGCTTTATAATAAGTTGCAATTCAAACTGCGACGATCACATCTCGCATCCATTTTTCGCTGCAGTTTCTCATATGATGAATCATAAACCTCCATTTACATAAAGTACTAGTAAGTAAATAACAACAGTTACCCATGAGTCCCTGCTAGTTTGATTTTACTCCCCATAAAACAAACTTGTTGGGAACTCAAATTTCAAAGAGAGTGGGACACAACTGCTTTGTTTTATAGTAAACAAACTGCGATCATGCACACTGTTTTGTTTTATTTGTGTGTCCAAATGTTTTAACTGGTTAGTCGTTCATTTGCATTTCAATATATTTTTGAGTTTTGTGCACGGTCAAGAGCAGTGGGCAAGAAACTGAGAACAAAACCACATAACAAAGACGCTGTTGTCTATAACCAGTCTCGCTTTATCAGCTGTGTTCTGGCTTTTTAAAGAACTGAATAGAGCGATCTGCTCATACCGCGATGTTAGGCGCTGCGTGTCGTTGTTTTGGGAGGGTTGAACCATCTTCTCCCCCCGTTTGTTATTTTTTTATCATAAAAGCTAACAATCTTTAAACTGACAATTGATAAGTAAGTCTATGTGTGAGTTTGCTTTAGGTAAGACGTCAAACGGCGTTGTTTTGAACAAAATATGTTCGTCACCCTGGATATAAAACGGAAAAATCACAACAGTTGATTCAACCCTATCTTACATGGGCTTTTTCAGGTTGCTTCTACACGGGGGAACATGGGCATTAAGTGCCCGCGGTCTTTTTCTCTGAAACTACTCAAACCTACAACAATTAAACTTGGTACACTAATTAATTTGGCCAATACCAAGTAACTAGGTATTTAATTTGCGTCCTATGATGTCATGATGACGTCATAGGACGCCATTTTGGTTTCATGGCAGCCATCTTGGAATTTTTGGTAAATTCAAAAATTGCTCAAAACCAACTAGAGATTGATCGGGAACATTGAAGACATTTCTAATCTGTTTGAATTATTTCAATTGGAAAACTTGTAATTTAAATGCATTTAAATAAATTTTATATTAAAGATATCAAAAGTAGGTTTTAATAAAGTGGCTATCATGGTAAGGGCTTAGTCGATACGTGTCTATTCAACTTACCAATCTCTTTGCCGATAAGTTTTATGAAAAGTTACCATATTCCGTTGAAGTAGTTGTATTCATTGCGAAGATACGAATCTTTAAAACTAGCGCGAGCACTTTGTGCCCTTCTCCCCTGTATTAGATAGGGTTAAGACTTCTGCAAACAATCACAATCACTTAACTTTACATTACTAATTCCATTGTATAAGGCAGCTTTGACCACAAAATGTTTCCTGTGATTATTGTATCGGCTAGATTGGTTCCTGGCGATGCTACTGTTGTTTATTGTATGGACTGGGTTCCTTACCGTTTACCCTGGAAAGAGGCAAGCCGCGTTTTTCGAGGTAAGCCCCTCGCATAATGTGAGATTAATTCGCAACAACTGAGACGATGGGTCTTCCTGTTAGTATCGCGTGTTGATATTCTACTAGTTAGTACTCAGAAAGAATACGTCAGAACACAAACCTCTTCAGTTTGAAAATGCAAATGGGTTCTTGTTTGAGGAGTTAGTTTCAAGGTTTCTTGTAATCTGTGTTTTAAGATTATGATATTGATGATGGGAATGTTTATTATGTTGATAGTGTTTGTATTGATGGTGATGATTGTGATGTTGATGTTGATGGTAATAATGATTGTGATGGTGGTGGTGATGTTGATGGTAATGAAGATTATATAGTATTGATTGTGTGTGATGATGATGATATTGATGATGGCGGTAGTGGTGATGATGATGATGATGTTGAAGGTAATGGTGGTGATATAGTGATGATTGTG
>JAOBRG010174987.1:0-13078 GCA_027574985.1 Umimayanthus nakama | reverse complement strand
AAGCAAATTTAGTAATGGCATCAAGTACCCTCCAAAAATATTGTTAAATGCTGTTTTATAAAATCAGCTACACATTCCCCCACCCCCAACATACCAGACCCACTTGACGTAGGTAATGCAGATGGTACAAAAAACAAGTTTTATAATAAAGACAGACTCATAGTTTTACCCCAATAGGTTTACTTACTGTTTATAAGTCTTCTAAATACAAAAATGTAAAGTTATCGTGTTCCAAAAAATCCAACATAAACTTGAAAAGCACGAATGTTGTCTCAGAGTCTGTCTGCATTGCCATGCAGCCGGTATTACATGATATAAACCTTGGGTTCTGGAACATGAGTACAAGAGGGTCAACTCTTTCAGCCCCAGCAGGTTTATCAGTATATAAATTCTCCTTTTACTATCCACACAAAGAAAATCGTTTGGTAAGGAGAATAAAACGAGTGATCATACTTCACAATTTATCTAAAATAAAGAACAAATTTCTCCCAGACTGTTTACAAGGAATATAGAGAGACAGTTTGGGAGAATTCTGCAATACATATTTTATGGTGTGTTTGGCGACGAGAGGTTTTCATAACTTGTTTTGCATAAAAATGATATTGTAAACCTTGACACTAGCTAAAAGAAAGTAATAGATACTGTATCTCCTCACCATACCAGTCCAAAATTAGGTGTTTTGTTGTAAAAATAAGGAATTGATCACACACTGCAAGCTAGTTATTCAATATGAAAAGAAAAATTCTCCCAAACTTTTCAAAATAGAAGCATGGATACTATTTAGGAGAATTAAGTAACACATCATTGTTGTGTTTACTGCTGGAAGGATTACCGGGTAACTCCGCAAATGACAGGGCGAATCCAGTATTTTTAAAAGGGAGGGGGACCAACAAGCGAATAAAATTTTCAGATATTAATTTTCTTTGGGGGCATGCCCTGAAACCCCCCAATTGTTGCTTTTGAAAAAAAAGAAAAAAATTCAGAAAGGGGAGGGGGGGGGGACACAGGGCCTCCTTTTGATCTGCCACTGAATCAGCAGTGTCGAGCATATTTTAGAGAATATAAAAGACTCTAAACTACAAAAGAAATCAGACTTTTTCACCTCAGTTTGAGGTATCAGACAAAATGTGTATCTCATCACATGTCAGTACATTGGAACACTGCATCTAGTGTTTTAGTTCCATGAACTGATGATTTGTTCAAAGCCATTTTGATTTCCATACCGTCGAGGTTTGCTAACTGAAGCAAGCAGTCCTTAAATTGCATCCAACTGTAATGCTTGCAGCAGTTAACACCCACAAAAACATGGAAATCAAAATGGCATCGAACTAAAGAATGATGCATAAGTTTGCAGAACTAAAACAGTCTGCTGTGTTCCTAAGGTTGGTCTCGGGTCGTTCTCTGGTACATAATATTATTCTCACTTTACACAGTCACTGACATTGAGCTTTAGGACAAATTTCACATCTCAAAAGTTTGACTTTTGTATAGATGGTGCTTCACCCTTTGATTCATTGGTAATTTACTGTTGAAATTCCCATTTTGTTGATAAGATTCCTTTCTTAAATATATTCATATTTTTCTATTTTTATCTTAAAACAAGCAGTTGGAAGTAATTATCCATCAGGCCCAAAATAGCAGCTTGCTAATAACCAAGTATGGGCCAACTTGAAAACTAGTTGGTGACGAACTTAAATTGTGGTTCAAAGGATACAATAATTATTAATGCAGAATTTGGAACAACTGTATGGCTTTTTGGCTAAGGTCCACTGATAACTGTTACACAGCTCTCGCTAGTTCCAAAACTTTATGTTCTATATTAAATGGAAGACCATTCAACTTTTCATATGCATATAAAAATACTAAATCAAAATGTTGATGAGACTGTAAAAGCAATCACCAATTAGTGTGCTGGACACAATTGCAGTAATTTTGTTGTCTGGTGGTATTTTTAAATACTTTTCATTAAGTAATCAAAGTTCTCTATATTTACTGCAGTTAATAACAAGTCAAATTAACAAACATGCAATTTATCTTTCAAATAAGTTAACATTTGCTTCTATGAAAAAAAAGACAAAATACCAATATGAGATAATGTTCCATCCAATGTTAAGAGTTAATTTTGTTCATTCTTCAAATCCTGAGGGGAAATACCTTTTATTCCCAGCTCTTCATGGCATCTTCAAACTCATCAGCAGATATGAAAGGTTTGTCAATTGCTCTGATCATCAACTCACCACAGTAAATGCACTCTGATGCTACAATTTCTTCGATTTCTGCCTTCAAGGATTCAGGCGATGGATGAGACCCAGTAGAGATAGTTTCAGAATGAGTGGAACTGAAGTAGGAGGGGGAATGAAGAAGCTGCTTTAGCTCGGCAAGTTTGTTTCTCTGTTTTTCCTTGAGTTGCGGCATGAGTTCTGTGACCAAACAATCCATGTGGAAGGCATGGTTGCAAGGAAAGACATAGAACTGTCTAGTCAGAAGGGGATAGTTACATATGCAACACTTTTCTTGAGCTGGCACAATGCTGAATTTATTTCTTGTATGTTGGATGTCATTCCTAATACAATCAGCACTCTGTGTGGCTTCATGCATGTCTGACTTCAGCTCTTTAATGTGTTCATTGTAGTCTTGCAGAGACGAGCAGATGGCATCTTTAAAGTGATTGATTGTGACAAAATCTTGGAAAAACGGAAGAATGTCTTCGATTTTCAACAAAGAACACTGGCTCAAAAACTCCATGGCTTTCTTCACATCTTTTTCATGTTCAACAACATGCCTTGCAATTCTTAGCCACAACTTTTTACGTAGCACCTCATCTTCTTCAGGGGGCTTTTCTGCCTGGACTTTCGCAAGGCCAACATCCACCTTTAACGCCAGGTCCACAGCCTCTTCAAACAATCCCATTGTGCTGTAAATGTGCACACATGCCTTGTACTTATCATTCTCTGCACATAAACGAAGTGCATACTTCATGTCATAATGCACTTGTTCTGGGTCTTGGCCTTGCATGAGAATATATCTGAGGAGAGACTCGTCATCCTCCTGCTCTGTGTACAGCGAAAGAAGATAGTTGTGAATTGCTTCATCTTTATTGCCCAGCACCTCAATGCAGTACTCCAGATATCGGATCGCCTCCGCAGTCTGTACGGACTTGCCATGTTGGTAGTGCACAAGTGAAGGTATCAGCTTTCGAGGGTCAAGTTTTCTCTTCTGTTCAATCCAAGCACTAACTGTTTGCTTGGGTATGTGCTGCATGAGAACTGGTGAAAATTTGTAGTATAAGTGGGTGTCTGTCTGCTTGGTCAATACCTCCAGAGCCGCAAGGAAGTCGTCATGTTGAAGGTAATGGTTTACGACATGCTCATAATCCTGCATCAGTGTGGCAAAGAACACAAGGTTTTCAACATCTCCATGACTTGCGAGAATATCATATGCAACTTTTGGGTTCTGCTCAAGACATGTCTTTACCTTTGTTGAAGCCAGAAACTTGCGGAATTCTTCTTGCGTGCTTTCTCGAACTTCGTCATTTGTTTCCTTCAGATTGCCCAACTGATTCAGGTACAGCTCCAGCAGCCAGATGACAATCATCGTCATTTGGGTCGTGTCTTGATTCTTTAAGCTCTCGCATTTCTTGAGAAGAAACATTTTAAGAGCTGCTTTCTCCTGTACTTGGATAAACTTAAGGGCAATTTCTTCGAATGACACTTGGGTCTGTGCATAACACTTTGCAGCCAAAGCAAAATTCTTCTGCTCAAACAAGTTCTCTGCTTGCCTGGTAAAGACCTTGTCTAGGTTGGCTGGGTTATCTTTGCAGTATTCTTTTGCAAGTTCAAATTCACCCTTGTCAAGATACATCTTCCACACATCTCTACTCTCTCTCTTAACTTCATACTCAAAGATTGAACCATCTGTGAATGACCAGATGGTTTTCTTGTAGACGTCGGTCACAATACCCCGCAGTGCTCCATAGCGAGGAGGCAAATCATCTTCAAAAACTGGCTTCTCATTCAAAAGAGAAACAGCTTCAAACCTGTCCTTGTAAAGTACCAGGGCATGAAATCCAGTGATGGCTATTGACAAGGGTGGAACTGCATCTTTGCCACTGTGAGGGAGATACATCAAGAGCTTTGTATCCACGGTGTTGTCATGTTTCCTAGGGTTGAAATCCAACTGGCCATAATAAATACCACTTCCTGTCAACCATGCAAAAGAACTTGGAAGTCCTCTTGGCTTGGGGTAGAACAACTTCAGCTCGCCTGTTGGAGATGTGGGCATTTGCACAAATGGAGCGGGGCTGTTTTCATACTCAACAAACAGCGGCTGAAAATCAAGCTGTTCTGCTGGTACAACGTCCCCAGTGAACTGGTACAGTCGACTCAGTGTAGACACCATGATAAAGTATCTGTTCTCAGCTTTAGGACCAGATGGGAACTTTTCAAAAAACATTCCACAGACCGGCTCTTCACTTTCGCCGCTTGCATTGACATTGTAGAGTTGTTTGAAAAATCTCTCTGGGCCACTCTGAAGAAACCTTTCCTCTGGTTCTATCTCTGTCTGAAATATCAAACCCTTGCTTGTGCCAAGCAAAATAGTTTGTGTAGAGCTGTCGGTCATTCTGGTCTTGTTCCAAGCCACTGCTTCTATTAGGTGTCCGCGACACTTCTGCAAAAGCTTTGGTTTACTGGAGTTGCGAGCCAAGTAGAATGATTCTTGTGATCTCATGCACACGATCAGATGCTTCGCTGTTGGATCAAGGAATAACTTGTGAATACTGTCATCCAATCTCTTCGAGATCTCAATGCGATCAAGCTCGTTCGGGTTCGCAAGATCAATTCTAACCAGCGAATTGCTAGTCAAACCGACAATCACGATATTGTTGTTCACAACTAAATCAACTATGTTGCTTGGAGGCCTGAAATTTATCCTATTCCTCTTGAATATCGGAACGTCATCTTCGCTTCTGACATCCACATAGCCTGTAGAAATAGGGTGGCCACTTTCGGGGCCAAGAAAAGGGTTTAAATTGAGCTGGCCCGAAGAAGCCTGTTCATACTGATCAAAAATGGACGCCATATTGCCAGCTCAGCTCAAGGAAAGGGTGGAGAGATCACGTGATATAAATGATGGGAACCAGTCTCCAAGGATCTGGTGCATGCTCTGGCTCATTTCCCCGAGGATAAGCCATTTTCACAATCATGCGCAGTACGTACAATCGGGTTTTTTGGCGGGCTGCACGGCCCGTAAACATCGCGGATTGTATGAATGACGGGAGATACTGCTTACAATGTTTTGTAGTTGACTTGTTTCTATCATTTTTAAAAAAGTATCCCCAGTTATTCGTCAACCCGTATTTACACGACGCGTGACCCACCAAATAAACGGCTTTTTCATACTGCGCATGATTGTGAAACTGGCTTAATATTGGGAAAAACGAGGGAATAGCATTTTGGCTAGGGTGGAAAGGGTTCAGTTTTCGTAATCTTGCTAAACTGCATGCCTCACAGTTTTAATGCTTTTGAAAATGTTGGGAGAGATGAGACTGTCGAGCTCACACTAATCGATTTAGAGCCACGCCTTTGTAGTTATACGTCACTTTCAATCCAATGGGGGTAATCCCATACATGAGCCGCACGACGAGTGACTGGAACGCCAAGCTGCGCAGGCTAGCCTCTTCAGGGTACTGTTTTTTGACTGTCCGCTCACAAACAAGATCTCAAAGACTTTCGAAACAGGACCTAAAATCCATGCATTTTGACAAGAAAGGAGTGCAAATTGACTTAAAAATCATAAATAGGCTATCATTTTTCCGTGATTTTCAAGATTTGTTTTGCGTGTTTCCCAAGGTACGATTTTTACTTTTAAGCATTATTCTACATGTAAATTTCACAAGAGAAGCAGAAAGGTAACCGGCTAACATGAAGCAGCTCTCAACTTCCAAGTTTGTTTACAAATTTAATAAACACAAAGATTGTAATTTTTACTTCACTGATTCATTATATGCTATTGTAGTTATTTACCTCAGTGTCGATGAAAGATCCAGTATATTCACCTCGCCGCATTCATCCTGGCCTATTCACCTCCACTTCGGTGAATAACTGCTCATTGTACTGCCTTTCGTGTGACCGTCAAACTTAGCTGATATACCCCAATACATGACCCTCTTACGCCACCCGGGGGACCTAAGGGAGAAGCATGGTCGTATTTTTAGTGGATGAAAACGCGGGCTTTGGTAACTCTTAAGGTGTTTCTGGAAGAAAAAGGGGAAAACGGTAACTTTTAGGGCCTTGAGTCTGACATTACTTTCCGTTAATGTTTGATCCCCTCATTTTCAGAAACTTTTCAAAGTGAAACTTATTCAATGTTTAAACGGATCTTCGAATTGAACGCATAGTTTACCATCGTCTGTTTTGATGTACATGTAATGCGCGAGTCAATTCAAAGCAAATTAACATGTATGCAGTCCAATCTTCAACTTTCTCAAGGCTCGTTACACCTATGGCTAGATAATCAAGAGTTCCGTAAGTCATTACAATTCCGCTGGCTCTATCACTGTCATCTCCTATTTTCATTTCGTATATTTTCCACAGTTCTTAGAGGAAACACTCACCAATTTTTAAAATTTAATAAAACAATGTCGAGGTGGGGCAGGGGATACTTTGGGGTAAAAACGATATAAGCCATAAAAATTTGCGCAGCCTAAAATACACCATCTGGCCAAAGATTAACCCATAAATACCAATAAACCGGAGTTTATTACAGAAACGTATTCAAAAGAGCTATATCTAACGTCGCGCGGTTTCAAATTACAGTAAATAGCGTGTCAAATAATTAAGGCAAATGTATGAGATTTTCAGATCTCCTCGAACTTTACGGATTGTCTGCCTGTGACTCAACTCTTGGCCTTCGGCCAAAGTAATTACACAAATACCAGTGAAGCCCAATTTTGTTGTCTATTTCATTTCTTTCACCCTTTTGTGACAGTGAATTTAGCGAGGCTTTTTACGTAGTGGTCATTCGTAAATTTAACCACAGTTTCGATAGCCTTAGACTATTTGGTTGCGTCAGCAGTTGTCACGATGCTTTGTCTAGTATCGCCTTTGTAGATGTGTTTTCCACTTCAAAAGCCCCAGACCATTGTCATTAAGCTAAAGTGTGGGTAGAGACTATCTTTTGAAAGAAATCATAGGTGAAAGGTAAGTTCATGATTACTGTGATGCCGGAACTTGGATGGCACAATATTTCTCCGGCCTCACTGCAATTTGCTCTTTACACCTACTAAGGCGATCTGGGCAATTTTTTACTTCTAAAAGGGCAACGGGCATTGCATTGAATGGCTCGACGCTTTTCAAAAAACTATAAAAAGTAGAAGGGCAGACCTCCATTTCGCGCCGTTACATGGTGCTCGGATTATCCAGAAGTCCTAAGGAGCACAAACACGGAAACAGTGGGCAAAAATTGATCGAAAAGGCCTCTGGCAAACATTTGAAAAACAGAAGCAAGGTTCGAACACCAAGGACGTCATAACCACTTGTTGCAAGTGATGCGTTCGAACCATATTGGCCTATGACGTCATTTCCTGTTTTCTTGTTATTTTAGTCTTTAAAACATACTTAAATTGTGGATTCAGTATAATACTTTAATAGCTCTCTTACAAACCATCAAGTAAAGGTTGCCGGTAATTGTATGTATAATATTACACGTCTGTTGTTAATTATTGTAAATTTTTTTTTTTTCAGTTCGATCCGTAAATGTACATGTTTTAATGTTTTAAATTTTATTTGGGGCTAGCCTCGCCGGGACTACGAGTCCGTTCGCCAGCCCCTCATCCAGCTCAACATTTTCTTTGTATGTTTTGTTTTATTACTTTTTTATTCACCTGCAGGATGGAAGTCTCTAAATAAAATTAAAATAAAAATGTTATAATATATTGTATAGGTCATGGACATGCACGCCTTTTCTTTAAACTGAGAACAAACTTTATAAGAGCACCCAGGCTGAGATTTGGCTAAAATTTTATTTTTAAGCAAATGTATTGGAAAATTAAGAACAACCCCAGGCTTAGCCAAAATTTACTGGTTCTCATAAAAAAAATAGCGTGTAGTGGTTCTGCAGCTTTAACATGCAGTTGACGTTGAACTTAACTTCGTCAGTTTGTGTCACAGATTATTACCCCATTATGATGCAAGTTTCCGCGTAGCCGGAAAATTCAGCTTTCTGCAAAACAACTTTCAACATCAACTGAGCAGAAAAGCGTTGGCGTACCGCTTACGCATCAGCAATATTTACTTATAAACTGTATATATCGGTGGTGATTGACGGGTGCAAACGCGCGCGGTTTACACGATCGTACGAGAAACTACCGGGTGAGCAGGGATACCCAGGGATCTTTCATATCGATTACCGCGAGTTTGTTTGCAGGTAACTAGAAACTGATCATAGCAGGAACAAGACGAGAACAAGCGCTATTGATAGTGTTTTACCTTCTGTAGGTGTATAAGCCTCAGTTACTATGCTGTGTTGACTAGCTTTTATAACTCAATGCGTTTGTGCAACTTACTGTAACTCTCTGCCAGCCTGCCTAGATTAACTTATGTGCTACCCTATTTGCAGGCTGGTGTGAAAGGTTACAGTTTTTACATACGCCCTGGCTTCTTTTTCACTCAGATCAGTTGCGTCTAACAGTCCAAAGCACAGTTCAGACATCGCATTTCTCCCTGTGTTGAAGGAACTCGCACCCAATTATAGTATCCGTCTGTAACAAAACGATGAAGACCTCAAGATTTCGAAAAGTCTCCATGCTAAATAGAATTGAAGATAAGCCTTGTCTAGCATGTCATTTTATTGGCTGTTCAATTAGGTTGCCCTTTTGTCTTTAACTTTTTTTCACCCTCCTAATATTGCCTTGGTAAAATTTTTGATCTGGCCTCGGTCATGCACACAAAAACACATCCACATACGAATTCAGTTCACATGTAAATTGCATACAGGTAAAAGATTAATCGCACCAAGCGTGAAACCCGTAAGTCACAGTTTTACGATCAAATTTTTATCTTAATTTTTTTACCGTTTTATATAGCTTTGCCTGCACAGGCATTGAGCACTTTTTGTGCCAGTAGCGAAAATCACCATTTTACATATACATGCACTGTATATACACATACCCATAAACATACATTCGCCCATACCCGTGCACATACACATTCACATACACATTCACACATATACATACACACAAACACATACACACAAACATTATCACGTACCGCATACACATACGCATACACAGACAGTATATACACACATGATAAATACATACTAACGCACACTCACAGACACACACAGCTATAGAAACACACGCATACAGACAGACAGACAGACACACTGACAGATCACCCAGCACACATATATCATTACCAACCGCTAACGAACACGCATACCGGCACAAACCAGTTAAGAAGCTTTTTTACACTGAACGACGCTCTGATACTGATAACTATTCGCAACTCGTTAAATAAATCGTGGCTATTCTTTTTTAAATTACGTGTTGCACATTTACTAAAGTTAGAACGAGTAGTGCCTTTTTCCTAATTTGGTCAGTGTGCACACCTCGGCCCTTTCCCAGCCCGCCCACACGTGACTAGTCAAGCGATCACAAAAACAGGTTCATGATCACTACGGAGCGGGTAACTAGACTAGCTTCGCTCGTGCGCACGGTGTCTGACTTTGGCTTGAGAAATAGCACAAGTACCCTACTTACTGGGACAAGGATTCCTCGTAAATACAGTTCCTGCGTAGGTGCTATCTGTACACTATAGTTTTTCGTCGGGTGTAATTGATGTGTCCAGGCCATTAAGTCATTTGACACCTTGTGCACATTTTGTCAAACGTGTTTATTTCAGTCACTGGCACGGATGGACGTCGGCATGAAAGCTCCTGGAAACAAATACACGAGTGCACGGACTGGCTTTGTCGCTTTAATACTTTTATTTCTAATGGAGGTAAGTGAAGAAAATCATGATACGTTGGAGTTTGTGTTTATACTTTAAATATTCTCAGCGAAAACTTTATGGCTCGCAAAATATAATTTCAGTTGGCCCGTCACCTTGGTTGCACATCCAGAGCACAAGGTCAACAGTGCAAAAGCATTGAAGCAATTAAACTCGACTTCTCGATGCTTAACACAGTTACATTTTGTAGTTCTTCACCTGCGTGTTAAAAAGAATAAAGTTTCAATGAAGTATTTTTACAAAGTGTTTTGCATACTTGATGCAAATTAGCATCGTCAACACAATTTATGTCAAACAAAAATAGCGTGTCATTCACATGAATAGGCAATAAGTGAATATCGACGAGTTCCTTTTGGATTTTATTTACTTTGTAAGCAAACGTAAGTTTACAAAAGGGATAAAATCCACCGTTTCAACTCAAAATTTGTGCGATACTTACAACTTTTATCAAGATCATTTTTAAAGGATAGTTAATCGTGTTGGCACTGCTGAAAATGAAAATATACACTGATTGTTCCACAGTTGATTTCATTTCATTTCACGGTTTATCGAGCACGTGGCTTCCATATTCACATGTTGTTAAAGCTGTACAAAAGGTCATTAGGTCTAGTTTATTGATCGCTTGTGGTTTGGCTCACTACGTAAACAGCTAGCACATTATATCCTGCGGCTACGTGATCATGAGGGACGCTTCTAGAGATCAAGCGCATCAGAAAATGCTATGAAAATTGTTGTTTCGTACACATTTCCGCCGCCAAAGAAAGCCTTTCCGGGACTGGTACAGGTTTTTGTATGGACTTGACCTCTCACAGAAAAAGCAAGATATTGAGAAGGAGTGGGCATAAACTAGCATGGTCTTGTGTTAACCCTCTCAGCCTCAGCCGGTTTATCAGCATGTAAATTCTCCTAATACATTATCCACACAAAATAACTTATTTGGTAAGGAGAATTTGGTAAATGATCATAAACGTAATTTATTTTATCTAAGATGAAAAACAAAATTCTCCCAACCTGTTTACAGGGAAACTATAGAGACAGTTAGGGAGTGTTTAGCGGGGAGTATCGTGGCATTTGGAAATTTTTATGAGAGTGTATTCAAATGCAATTATTTCATATGTAATTTAAATGAGGATTGTTCAGACATATAGTCCTCATTCTGTACCATAGTTTATACTAAACATGAAATGAATATTTTATGAAATACTAGTGAGATATTCTGGACCCAAAGAATAATTATTGTTAAAGTTCTTATCCTTCATCACAAAGGAAATTCAAGTTTTTAGGTACATTTTTTTAATATTTGCAGGATGTCAGTTGCATGGGAACTGTCTCTATCCAGCTGGTTGACTACAGCAACCCAAGTCATAGAAACTATGGTGGATCATGTTGTGATCCAGGTATCTGGTGGCTTGGCTACTGTCCAAATGTTTGTGAGAACTTTCTGAGGAATTTCCGCCTAGTGTCGTATCCTGCTGGCTCAGGACAGACGTGGATCTCCTGGACAACGTATGTTGTTGTTCGAGACAACAGCGACTTCCCTGGTTATGGATCAACACTGGGTTCAGGGTTGAGAAATCCCCTCACCCATCATTTTCAGGGTGCGTGGCCGGTAAGTTCATAAGTTTTCCTATAATGTTTTGCTGTTAATAGACTAGTGATTTTTTTTATATACTATAGTGATGTGAGAACTTGTATAATTAATTACTCACCTTTTTAGCCCCAGCAAGTTTATCAGTGGTGGATTAAGGGGGTGGAACAGGTGACTTTAAGTCACCCCGATTTTGAGCTTTAGAAAAATATTAGAAGCAAGAGCCCAGCTTACATATTTTGGTGGTTAGACAATGAATAGTCACCCCCCACCCACCCTTTTACAAAAGTCTCTCCCCCCCCCTCCCCCCTTTGAAAAATCCTGAGTCCGCCACTGGAATATTGACATCTATCTTTTCCCTACAATATCAGTGCAAAATTAGTTGTTTCTTCAGAGGATATATAGGAATTGATCACACCCTGAAAACTGTTTAAGATGAAAAGAAAATTCTCCTAAACTGCTTTAAGGAAAGTATGGACACCATTTAGGAGAATTTAGCAACACAACATTTGTCCTGTTTGAAAGGGTTACCGAAAGAACTACACCTGTTTCAAAATTTACAACAACTGCAGTAATAATAATAATAGATACAATAACAAGAAAATAAATAATAATAAGGAAAAATAATTATAATAATAATAATGAAAACAATAACAATGAATACTTTATCTAAAGAAGGTTAAAGCAGTCAAGCCATAATAGGATGGTTGCTTTTTGATGTCAAAAAACCTCTCAAGTAGGTACCTACAAACTATATTAATACACAAGTTATATATTAAAAGAAAATATGCATTATATCTCTAAAATATTACAAAATGTCTCAAGTTGCAGATAAGAGAATAAGCATCTACCCTAGCTATCAAAGAAAAAAGGAAATCATATCTTTCTGAACAGTCTAGCGATCTTTTCTTTGTAGAAAATTTATAAGGTTTTTCATGAGGATATCTTTCTTTGAACCCACAGATACGGCATTCACCAATAAATATTAATGATTACTAATATTTGAAAAGCCTATGTTTTGTGTGCTTTATCTTGGCAGAAAGAGTTAATTCTCCATCTTCCACGAGTGTCTTAATATTTTTGACACTCAAAGAGAACAATAATTTTGATATTGTGCATTAGGGATCCTTTGGTATTTTGTCTGAAGTTTGGGACGATGATGGTGACCATTTCTTGGGTATTGGAAGTGCCTCAGACCATGTAGATAGCTACTCAAAGGATATTTCTGGAGTTCCGGCCCAAAAGGACTTTGAAAGCTCAACACCAAAATCATTTACAGTAAGTTTTTCATGATACATAGCTACATAATTGTCACTTCAAAGTAGGGGGTGTGGCTTGAGGTGAACCTGGGGGCAGGAGGGTGTGACATGAGGTGCACCTGGGGACAGGAGGGTGTGACATGAGTTGAACTTGGGGGCAGGAGGGTGTGACATGAGGTGAACGTGGGGGAAGGAGGGTGTGAGATGAGGTGAACGTG
>JAOBRG010174876.1:0-18044 GCA_027574985.1 Umimayanthus nakama | reverse complement strand
CCTTGGTGCCTTTGACAATTGCCTTGGTGCCCTATTTTTGCCACAAATGTTAAGGCCAAAGTGGCCGTGCCCCCAAAGTTAGGGAGTTCAAGCCCTGGTGTATGGTAGGTCTGGAGTTGTTTTTTTCCCGTGCGTTTCTATGAGCATTCTTAGGGTTTTTGTGTGCTAAAAGTTATGGGTAAAAATATCAGTCGTTATCCTTTTCAAGGAGATCAACACAAACCTGATAGTAAACGTAAATTCAGAAATAAATTGTATAGACATTGACATGCACAGATGTAAAGATACCTCTTCCTCTTCCTCGACGACTCGCCTTCTCCTTCTTCGCCCACTGAATTCTCTCTTTTTTCTGACTGGAACTTCAAAAACAGACAATTGTGGGGAAAAGCTCCCCCCCGTCACGTATTGCATGAGGCGTGACATTGTCATGCTATCACTATAGTTTAGCTTCAGGTCTACCGCCCAGATAACTTGGTTCATCTGCAGAGGGAAGAAAACCATGTTTGTGGAAAGAAAGAACTTAGAAAAGGTTAGTTACCAAACTTGTTGTCTCGAGATTCAAAAACTCATCTTTCACGCCACATTCTTAAAGGAGCTTTTATGGGAAAAGGAACCAAATAAAATGTGGCGAATTTTTAACAGGACCAAAACAGTACTCAAAGTTTTATCAAAGACTTTTGAAGACATTTTAACTTTTAGGGACTCGTATTTAATGGCACGCTTCAAATTAAGCTGTAAATAAGGACCAAACTGACATCAAGATGAATAACGCAATAGCATTTTATGGGCCTCAGAGTTTCATACAGAGAACCCTTCTTGTATGCTAAAGAATGATTTGAATGAATTCTACAGAAACTTTGCTAAAATTCTTGGACCAATGCGAAAACCCTTGATTTTGAAATTCATGTTAAGAATGGAAGAACCTGCGTCTAAAAAGCCGGGTTGGTTAAATATAGAAGGTTACTCAAGCTGCTTCTTAAAACCATAGGAACAAAGTGCTACTGTTTGGCAGTCCGGTAGAATCTGAAACTTCTTTTGATAGTACAAACAGTTTGTACAAGATCATCGATCACCGAGGGTAAAACCTTGACTTAGGCAAAAGTGTATAACACTGAATTCATCGAGCTTGAAGTCTTGTGTACACGTTAAACTAAACATTTCAGGCAATGCAAGGTTAAAAGATTAACTATCACTTTCGACCGACGACTCACATTGAAAACTCCCTCTGTATATAAAGCCTTGCATACTTCCCATTAGATTTTTTACGACAATAGCACCACTTACTGTGTTCGGATCAATAAACGTTACAAAGTCGATTGAGAAGTAGCCAATGATACCGCGGAGCCTGCAAGCATTGGCAATGGCATCAGCGGCAGCACACAGCTGAGGAGGATCTACGGAGGACTGGGGAAAAGAATACCCCCAGCACCTAAACGGCGAGGAAGCATGGATCTGAAACAAAAAGATGTAGGAGAATCAATTCTTTTAAAATGTACGTTAAACTTTTATAGAATTAAACAGGGTTGAATTAAAACCAGGGTTGCCACATTTAACTGGATGTGAAATTTAAGGACCTTTCCTGGACTTTCCAGGATCTTTTCGAGCAATTTCAAGGACTTTCAATACCATCTAAAACATATAGTACTGTAAAATACTAAAAACGCTTTATTGTTTTGTATACTAATTCAGCAATGAGCTTCACAAGACTTTTCTGGGGTAAAATCAAGCCTCCGTTTTATGTTTTCAAACAATGGTGCATTGACGTTATTACGTCTGGTTATGACAAACAGCTCATTTTAATTACTTTTTGCAGTTAAAGGTGAAAACTTTCAGTTGCCCATTTCAAGATTTTCAAGAACTGCAACCCAAATTCAAGGAAGTTCCAGGGCCTGGATTTTTCTTTTGCGAATTCCGGGACTTACCAGGATTTTCAAGGACCGTGGCAACCCTGTTAAAACAGATATAGTTGCTGCTTACCTGGAATAATCTTAAGGGGCTAGCTAGACTAACCAGGCAGCCAGAACTATTGGTTATTATTGTCACACGGGATTACACTTAAAGTAAACTTCCATTCTATCAGTCACTGTTAAAACTGTCTGAATGTCCTCACGTACCACTTTTATATACGTACGATTTTACACGTTTAGCTTTAACAGAAGGGTAGGTTGTCAATTCGAACTATGCTCTGTTACCTTATCCCTGTCACACTAAATATATAACTTTTCTCTTTTATGTTTATTTCAAAATGTCGTATTTATGTGTAAAGCTGTGACAAACCAAATAAACTAAACTAAACGTATGCCCCAATGACACCAACGCTTAAACATGTTTTAATGCTGTTTAACTAAACAGGTTAAAAATCTATTTTAAAGCACAGGAGGACGTTCGGCTCAAAATTTGTAGAAAACAATTTATGAAATGAGCCATCCAAGTTGGATTTAGTCCTGAAGACTTTTATACTTGCTATTATCAAGAACTAGCAACTTGAAAGAGTCAGTTTAATTAAACGTCTTTGAGTGTGAATGCAGCATTACTCACGCCAAGCCAGTTTCAAATGGAAAAAAGAAAAGAAGAACCTCACTATGTCACGTCTTCGTTTCGCTGACGAAAAACCAAAACTCGGCTAGGTACGAGTCAGACAGTTCAGACTGATTAAATAACCAAGCTTAGTTTGAGAACGAATTTCTTTCAGACGAAGATGTTAGTTCAGACAGAAGTTTAGTTTGGTTCTTGTTGTGGCAAACAAATCACTTGTGTCAAGAATGGCACACATTTTTAAAGCTTTTTTAATTTTCTCGTAAAAAAGTTTACTTGTTAAGTTAATTATTATTGTCATTGGCCTTATTCGTACATTTGTTTTTTAAGTAACGTGTCATGGTTGATACAGGCCTGAGATTTGTTTTCAAGGTTCCGCGTTTTGCAAAAACTAAATCAAAGTTGACTTCCAAAATTCAGTTATTTAAAGCACTGTGTCCTGCAGAGGATCTTTCTTGGAGATTCAAGGAAGAATATTTGGACATAGTTCGAAGACATTATGCAAAAATTCAAAATGCACCAACGCTTTCAAGTAAAAGTCAAAACAAACACAAACGCTTTCATCTTTAGGTGTATCAAGCGGGAAAACAGTGCATGTAGTTATAAACTGTTTTGTTCAACTAAGTAACTCCGTAGGGGAAGAGGGACAAAACAAAGGCTTGTACTTGTTTGTACTTTGCAAAAACTGAACGACTGTATCGGAGACACATTATGTAAAGACGTTACACGTTTTTAAGGACCTTTCGAGTCATGGGTCGGCTTTGCGTCCGTAAAGTGGAGCGTTCCTAGTTAGTGTAAGTACTTACCTGGTCGGCCATGGTTAGAATATTTGTTTCTCCACTCGGCTCAATCAGCACGTCCACAGAGAGAGTAGTGACGCTAGCCGATGGCGGGCAGGCTTCAATTACACCCCCTGGGTAAGGAGCAAACGTCAAGAATGAGAACAATGATTTGACAGGGTTTAATTACACCTCATGGATAGGGAATACACGAACTATGATTTGACAGACTTTAATTACGCCCTCTATCTGGGGACAATCATAAACACAAGGATGCAAAAAAGCGATATCACAGTCTTCAACTGACTATACCCTGAAAGAACATTTCACCACAGTACATTGCGAGTCTAACACAGTCAGTGGGCACAAAGAAAGCCAAATAATTTTGGGATATTCATCCCTGTGCAGCAACAGCGTTGTGTATACTTAGTTTGAAGTCTCAAAATCTTTTTTTTCGAGCAATGTAAGGACTTTGGTATGATAAGAATATAGGCAAGAGTACCAGTCGTCAGTTACACCTCCCGGAGAAAACCATAAATACAAAAATGAGAACAATGGTATTACAGCCTTCAATTGCACGAGGTTTCAATAACAAACCCTGGGAAAACCACACAGACAATGAAATACTCTGGTAAGAACACCATAAACAGATACAATGGACAGTTTCGAGAAACTAGAAAAAACGCCGGTCTTTAATAAATGCCGCCTAAATTGGAGAATTCTAATAAACTCATTAGAGTAAATGCGGTATTCCCAACACTTTTAATTACTGCTTTTATGATTTTGTTTTTTCTCAATCTACATACATAGTGTACAGAAGAAGCTACATCTATCCCCGTCCTGCACTGCTTATCTATAGTCAGTACATCGACTGATATAGCGTTGAGCCTACTGTAGTGCATTGGGGATACCTCTTTTAAGAAAATCCATCAGGAACTTTTCCCACGTTGGGTACAACTCTTTGTTCACAGCGGTGGCTTGTTGGAGAAGGATGTCGGGGATTTCTGCTGACACCTTGTTCAACGTGGGCTCATGTGCCCACTTCTTGGCCCACTTTTCTCCGTACCGCTGGCACTCCTTCATGGCCCATGAATGGCACTTGAGATGGGGAGTGACGTCACAATATGCTGCTCAGTTAGATTGTGGAAGCAAAAAGGATAAAATTAGGATGCAAGTTTCTAAAATTTATTTGTTTGTCATAGGTTTTGATTGTAGTGATTTACAAGGTTGATTGTAGTGATTTACAAGGTGTGAATCATTGTAATTGGGGAGAGGATCCATAACAAACCACAAGGCTTATACAAGATGGCTCTCCTCAAATAACAGTGGAGAATCCGGGTAATGGCGAGAGTGACCCAAAAAAACCACAAAGCTTATACAAGATAGTCCCACTCAACCAACATTTTATTTACATAAAATGGAAAGGGCACCTGACTAGATTAGCTTCTATACAGTCATTTCAGGTGTTCATCCACTATAATTCTGTCCTACTTTTCTGATATTTGTTTCACTTATGTTCTGAAGATTGTGGAAATAGGTTCTTGTTGTTGTTGTTGGTGGAGAATCCAGGTAAATGGCGAGAGGGACCACAAAAAACACAAGGCCTACACAAGAGGGCCCCCCTCGACTAACAAGTGAAATGTGGTAAATGCAAGAAGAGAACAAAGCTGGCTAATAGCACGCCACATAGATGACGTCACGAACGTACGCGCAAAGCATTGTTGGATTGATAATCAGACAAACAGAACGTGTTTCTTTAGAAAACACACTATCGGAGAGCTCACGCGACCACAGCAAGGTTTCGTTGCTCCCTTTTTCTTCATTTCACCAAACTATTCCAGTCACGGCAAGCGAATTCGTGCTTTGTTTGTCCTAAATTCAATCTCGAATGCTTTGCGCGCAGTGGTCAATATTTAGTTTTAGACTGTGTGCGGCTTCCTATGCAGATTTAAGTTAAAGACAAAGACTGATCGTAAAAATACACACAGACCGAAACTGAAAACGAGAAACCGAAAAATGGAAGATCATGTAGGTTTCAAACTAGTAGGAAAGTACAGCCATTTGCGAATGAGGAAACAGTGTGGACAGAATGTATATCATTTGGTTGTAAATATATGTTTTTTGCCGGCTGGGAGGTACGTATATGGAGAAACTATGACCGAGGTCACCATATTCAGGCCGAGGTCACATTTTTTCCCTGCACAGACCGACCATAAGCCGGTAAATAACTTATTTATTTTTTCCTCCAACGGACAAGCACATCAAGAGGCGAACCAGAGTCGAAGCAGCGCAGGTTACTTTGACCGTGGTCAGAGATAGGAAAATCTTGCCCGCTTACAAACACGCTAAGAACCAATCATAATTCAAAGTGTTTGTTACTGTGACCGCAGAGGAAAAAGTAAAATACAGTATTTAGACCAACGTTTTAGACTTTAAATTAAACAATTCAAAACTTATATTTTTACCAAGGACTTACAGTGTTAGCAAGACAACTGTAAACAGATCTATTGCCTAAAACTGTGCTTCAAAATGTGACTGCTGAAAAAAATCAATTTCAGTAGAAATTTACTTCTTTTTTAAGACTTCAAGCCGAAACTTAAGGTATATTTAAGACCTTTTCGAGTTTCTACCACAAAATGTTCATTCATTCACTAACTCATTCATTCATTTATCCTTGCATTCATTTATTCTTGCATTCATTCGTTCGTTCATTTATTCTCTATTTTGCCAATATAGAACAGAGTTTACATAATAGGTAGCCTACAAACGGAAGGTGACAAGGGTACTCAAAAGAAGCCGAAGGCTTTTAAGATTTTTTTAAAAAATACAAACAGAATTAAACTAAAGAATCGAAAAAAACATCCGCAGATTCACCAGCAAACAAAACCAAATGAGAAAGGAGGGAAATATTATTTATTATATTATTATTGAAGTAATTGCTCGAACGGCCAAACAGGTAACAAGTTATGAAGAACTGAACTGGCGGAGAAATCATTTTATTAATACAATGGCTGCATTACCTGTATTTCAAATTAACTGTTATGTCATAAGTTTTTCTACATTTCAATTTTGTATTCAATACTCATGTATTTTTATCTAAAAATGTGGCAAATGTCTAGATTTTTGGCTTATTAATCCTGTAATGTAGATTTTAATGTGCACAGGGCGCCCATTGACAATAATCTTTAAGACTGAAGGGGACGGTCCTGTGCTCGACAAATAAAAGAGATGAGACCCAACCTGTTCCCCTGCCGTCAAACTCGTTATCCATCTTGAACAACCATCTCGTGATGTGAAGATTCTCGGTAACAAGTTGGGACATCCTCTCATGTAGCTGAAAAAGAACAGATTCTTAGGATCAGAGACGGCATGGTTTCTGCATTTTAGCTTGAAGTTTAAGAGTAAAGTTAGTGCTATCAAAAGATTTCAGTTCGATATATTGAAGAGATTTGGACTGATGTGACTTTGAAAACGATGGAAATTTCTGACAAAGAATGTATGCTTGGCGCCGAAAAACTGTAAATTCAGAGGTTTCGAACACTTGTTTATCCGAATTAACCCGAATTTTAACTATTTACCTTTTATGACATTTACGGCAAGGTATATTCGAAGAACTGGTATCGAAGTCCCTTAAGGATAGTTACCACTTCGGTGGACTCGGTGTCGCGACCAAGCGACGGACTATTCAGGAATGTGCAGCTCGAACTCCAAGGTGAAAGTGCACGTTCACTGGCGAACGCTTGGCCTGTTCTAAGATGAACCAAGCTCAACTTTTTCGCGACCAGAATGAGCGACAGCCAATCAGATTGCTTCTTATAAATGCTAGAACACGCGATCGTACCGGTGGGTTCGACAGAATTCGCCGAAGTGGAAACCGGTCTTAACGAGCTAACGGCTACTACAGGGTTTAAATAACCTTAATGCACAGAGAGCAAAGTATCATAAAGCTTCTTATCTTCTTTTGGCACTGGCAGCAGAACGAAGATAAGAAAAAGGACTTGGTTGAAGCTCGTCAAAACCTAGATGGTTCAGGGTAAGACCAGGACGAACTTCAGCGTAGTGGGACATTTGTCACGAGAAAAGTAATAGAGAAAGGATCAGGAGGGAGGTTGAGAGAATATAAGGTTAAAGAGAGTTTTCAAAACGGATATGCGTTGTAGTGTGGACGGGCAAAGACGATACGAAAGCGATTAGCGTAGACGCGAATCGTTTTGAAAAAGGAGCAAAACAGTATCGTTTTCATTTGAAAACGGTGTAGTGTGGACGGGGTTTTAATCTCAAAGTGCAATCCCCTGAATTTTTTGACTTGAGAAAAAAGTAGGATTTTACCTAACCTAAACTGAAACAAATATTCCCCCCAAGGTCCCTGATTTCGAAAAAAAAACACTCTCCAGACCGTTAGAATGCTGGTGGGAGCAAAACTGACACACCTGTGGCAAACTGTAGATGTCATATGCGCCAGGGGGAACATCTACCCCAGCACTGAGGAATATCCTTTTGGAGCCGGACTTCGTAGAGTACAGTGATGCCACTTCCGGCTCAGCACTTAGGATAGGGACATCTGCAACGGACGATGGAGCATTTTCAAATGGAAGCTTTAATTTTTTTTATGTTTTACTTGTTTAAATGGCAACTAAGACAAGCAAATTAGGGCTATTAAATGGAACCAAACTTTTGACTTGTGGTACCACGAGTAAAAAAAAAATCTCAAAAAGTATTTCAAGCCACCTTAAGTAAAGGAAGTGGTTAGTGTCCGTTTTACCTAGGAGGTCTGCTACGTAGACATCATCTTTGTGCAGCACCCCAGGGACAATGTATGCATCCCGGCCTTTGATAAGGTTTTTGATTCTGAAAGGAATTGAAATCACACGCAGTTAATCCCACGCATCCTTTCTTCACTACAAAGGCTTGTGGATCGAAATGCAACGACTTGATAAACCGAAGAATGGAAAGGTCAGGCTACATACTCATTACATTTGAAATGCGATTGTGGCTATCTGTTAAATTAGATATTAGACATAAAAAAATTTCTTTAAAATAGATTTGTACCGGAAGCTCTACTAGGTTGTTCATAGATGAATAAAACCAGCAGCTGTTTAGTATCGGTTTTGTCATGTATTTGAGCCACAAACATTAATACACGGGCCGACAATAGTTTAAGCTGTTACACATAAGTTACTTTTTGAGTTAAAACAACTGTGTTTCATTCTGAGAAATGGACGTTGCTACAAACATATTCCGTTTTGATTTGCCACAAACTATTATTAGTGTTGGAAAGTTGAGGAAACACGACCTTATTGACATAAACCCGAGTCTCTTCCTTGACTGAAAGACGATTATTCGGACGGTCTTGTGAACTCAGTAAAACCACTTACCTTCTCACTGTTTTGGGGCTGTACTTCAAGATGGACGCCAAACACATATTGTGGGTCTAGCAATAACAACAGAAAGAATGAGTCAGGCTTCGTCCAAAGTATGCCGGATAAACTTGAAAACGCAACCTTATTGTTACGATTAGGCCTTCCGTCCCACTAATACGCTTGTATTGGCATGAAAGGATCCACGAAAATGGTGCCTTTTGGAAAGGCTTTCCAGAGTGGAATAAATTGAAAACGACACTTTTTTGTATTAGTGTGGACGGAGAACTTCTTGTATGATGAAGTCATCTTGTCATGTGATTCATCTTCCCAAGTATTTCAACATGGCAAAGAGCACGATATTTTCTGTGCTGTTGATAATTCTCATCTTCTTTACTCGCCTACTTCGAGCGCAATATTGCTTTGTTACGCTAGCGCACAAGAAATAACTTTCTTCAGGCATTGATGGCAAGAAATAGTGGTACCACAAGAGCAACACCACACTATCGGCCTGGCAAGAAGATACACTTCTGGATTCGACTGGCAGAACGAGTGCGTAGTGGGACAACTTCGTAAACGTAGCTTTTGTCCCTGAAGAATGGCGGGAAACTTTAGAATGACAAGAAAGAAACTTCTAAAGCTAAAACTGCCACATATTGCAAGTAAACAACCACCTAAAAACGCTACAATGTGGACACGATATATTTCATCCTTCATCAATTGTGGGCGAAAAACATTTGTTGCGTTTTCAAATTTATCCGGCAGATCATTGACGAGGTTTTAATGTCTAGTCTTTATGTGGTTTCAAACATGAAAGTTTTTAAGAAAAGCACATACAACAACTTTCTTTAACATCTGACTGCACTGAGAGATGCGGATTCATGTGCATGGTTACCAGGGCCCGTACAGCATTCAAACTTTCATTTCAAAAAACTTGTGAGTTTATCAAGGACTCATTTTGAAAAGAGAAAGGAATGTAACCTTTTCAAAAATAAGCTATTTAGGAAAAAATGTATACCAAAAGACTTACTGAAAAGTATTGCTCAATCTTAGTTTACTATCTTGCATAGTTTTTATTTTATAGCCTTTTAAAGTAAGGCTTAACTTTTTGTAGTGACTTCTTTGACGTTACCCATTAGGCAAGATTTCATTTTGTCTTCCTAATGTCTGTTCCAATTTCGAGTTAAACCCAGCAACATCTTCTCTATACAACGATAAACAAGCTTATATATAGAAAATAGAAACTCTGCGACACAACTTCATTTACTGTGGACTTTTAAAATAAGCTTGATATACTTGTGGTTTTTTTTCAATGTTATTGATGGTTTTCCGAAACCCGCTATCTCAGAAAATGAGCTAACAAGGTTTGCTCCTAGAGCGGCACTGCATCGCGTGACTCACAGGGAACCTATGGACGGCTTCAGGGACAACTATCTTGTATCGGTTCTCAATATCCTCCTCGTCACCAGTCCCTCCCGTCCCTGACGCACTTAGAGGCCTGGCCTTCATCGCTAGTAGCTTGGTATAGTATTGATAGACCTCGTCGTTAATCTCCACAGGGCAGACGTAGATTACTTCCACTCCTGGGTCTACGAACGTAAGAAACAACTTAATGGTTTAAAATATTCAAGGATGCGACACGTATTCCCGTTGACACTGCAAATAAGATATTGACTTGTGTATATTTTATGTATATTTGTTTGTTCTGTGCGCTTCTTAAACTTATCGTGGAATGGGTTAGGGATCTTCATCGTTGCTTTTAGTGGGGGATGGGTATGGGTAGAATGGCCTATAACGGGACACCAGTTGTCTCTTTACTTACAGCTGGTAACTATGTTAATTATTAGATATAAATAAATTATTTATTTTCAGTTGATAACGTGGCGAGAGGTCGCTATCATTCCCGACCAAGGGCTCATGTTAAAAGCGCTCAACTACAGTCCATGACACCGACATTAGCCTACTCCTATCGACACACAAGTGTGTGGGTTATCTTAAGTCCCCCGATAAATAAACAAATGAATAAATAAATAAATAAATAAATAAGTAAGTAAGTAAATAAACAAATATAAAATAAGCAAACAAATAAACAAAAAAAATAAAATCTAAATAAATAAACAAGTAAACAAACAAAGGCAGACTTATTTTGCATTGCCAGGGCCTCCAGGCCTCGTAAAACTCAAATCGAAATTCTGAGTAGTAAATTAAATTGAATTAAACTAAAACAAAGGAGAGTTAGGTTAACATATTTGATTTACAGTACACCTAACTTGACTAATCCTCAACACATTATGGTATACCTAATCTAACCTGACTAACCTACTAACATGCAGCGTTCTGCCGCAAGGATGTCCTACCTGCTATATCGCACAGTCGCCCCATTTGTAAATTTTGCAGAATGTTTATTTCATCGAGATTCTCACGAATATAAGGTGAATATCCTAGGAGAAAAGTTGAAAGTAAGGGTTATGTTAAACGAATGAGCTTCATCACCGTAGTGAGGTCGATATCGCGTTCAAACCCGGTGCGTCTATTAAATCGCGTGATTGCTTTCAACCAATCAAAACGCTCAAATTGGTTTAGGAGATATCTGTACTTTATCAGTTTACTTTTAAAGTGGCAATGTTCTAAAAGAAATGGTCCATGCTTTAGCTGTGCATCTATCGAGTTATGGATGCACTCGGGAAACAGGGAGAGCACTCAAGAAGCTAGAGAAGTACTCGGCTTTGTCTTGTGCCACCGAAACGCTTCTCTCGTGCTCTTCCAACTTCTCGCGTGCATTATAACTCGATAGACGCACGCCAAGCAAGGACAATTTCTTAACTCAAGTTTATTGACGTCATACCTAGAGAGGGTATATGAATAATAACGCGTCTTGAGCTCTTGACACGATCCCAATTGGCTTTTAGTTCCTGACAATTTAAAACAATTATTAGTATGCTAAACAATCGTAGCCAAAGGTGCAGTCACAGGATCAAGTTTACGTGAATGTGTGGAGGCTGATACTAGCCCTTATGCTTATTGCGGATAACCTGGACTCTCTCGTTCATCTGACAATGTCTTATGTCTGTACTATGTGTAGGACTGCGTGAGACTGGGACCAGTGCGCCAGGCTAGAACCCGGTGTTGGGGGACTGGAACCAAAGGCATGCGCAGAAAAAAGAAATCGAACGTGTTCTAGAGTGAGGTGGATATTCCGTAGTTCGTGTTCGGATTTGAAGTAATAAAACAGTCACAACTTGTGAGTCGCATTGTTGGCTTTACAAATACAGCGTACAATTTATACAGCACTTCAACTGACAACATTTATACAACAATATATGTCTATAATAACTAAATAAGAATGTTAATTACAAGTAGCCGTCGTGCGAGAAAATACAGCAGTGGTATGAAAACTTGACACGAAGCCTCGACTTTAGTTAAATGCTCGTGGGAGCTGAAGTGTAACGCGAAAGCAGTCTATAATCCCTCCAATAACTGAAGAGCATGCAGCATTAAAGAGTTGGGATATGGAAATTGAGAACAACATCGCAGCAGCAATAGTAATGCAGTTGTACGACATCATTCTTGTCCGAAATGTACTTGTAAACACAGGCATTGAACGGTTAATCAAAGACAAATTCAACGACTTTCACATCCAAGCACGGTTCATATATAGTCGGAGACAATCGCATCCGATCGCGCACGATCGAGTGCGATATATGTGAGTACAAATATACTTTCAGACTCAATTCAAAATGATATAAAAAAGGAATCATAACTATTTAGAAGATCATCTGAAAAATTACCATTAAAACTAAAAATGTTAATAAAATTCAGAACAAACCTAAAATTGATAACATAGCATACTTAACATTCAAAACATTAATTCTTTGTGCTCTGCGAGTATATGCGAGCTAGCCTTAAGCACAACGAGTACCCCACCTTCGCTCTTATCCTGAACCTATCGAGCTGTCTGGCTCTGGTAACCTTTAGCTCTTTCCGTACCATCGACAACTTGCAATTCATCACCCAGGAAATTGCAATCACACCTGACAAGCATATTAAACAGCAATGACGATGAATGATGAAATTCTGTTTGGACAGGGTGGCCCATTCAGAACGGAGACTTGTGTCCAAAGGGGTTCCGTACCTATACACTATACCAACTTTAGCTTACTATTTTAAGCGGCTTTTAATGTTTGCAATTTTAGCGGTTTTGAAAAATCGCTAAAATGAAGTACTTAGTCCCTTGAAGTTCGGGCAACTGTCAAGAAAGGCTGGAAGAGGGCACGGATTGCCGCTGTCCTGGGAGCAAGACCACTCTTCCCAGCGAGGATTCCTCTTCTAACATTTATACGTAAAATTTTTTGTGCTATTTTTGATGTTGATATAAAGGTCGAAACACTTTGTTGTGTTTCTGAACAACGTTCACCAAAAATCGTTAAAGTCGCTAAGATTAGTTGTCGCTAATTCCTTCTCAGACAAAATCGTTAAACTGTGTAGTCGCTGAAAATAGCAACCTACAGGTTTTTACAAGGGTGTAATCGTAACTACCGTATTTTTTCGAATTAGCGACCTCTCTCGAAGAAGCGCCCCATAAAAGTCTAAAGGCTGAATAAACGCCTCCCCCCGAAAAAGCGGCCCCGACTGCATCGCGTGCATTAGCCAGTATTTGTAAGACGGTATTACGTGAATAACAAGAATCAAGACTTTTATTCAACATGTTTCTGCTTAGAAATTCTTTAAAAATGTTTATATGAAGGTACCGTCATGTTGCCCTTTGTTGTGCAGTGGAGGATACCAATAAATTTGCTCAAGATTCATGTGTATTTGCGACTAAACTGGTGAAAATTTAATAAGCGCCCTCCCTCGAATAAGCACCCCTCTCAAACAACCGCCCTCCTAAAAAATCCAAAAATTAAATAAGCACTAGGTGGCTTATTCGAATAAATAAATAAAGTATAACTTTAAGGATTTTTAAGCTTACAATATTGTCTACGTGACAATGTTCGTTTAGAAAAATAATTGGTAACTACATTTTCTGAAACAAGGCTCTTGAAAGAAGGAAAAAAGTAAATTACTGCTAATTAACGTCGATGCGAAGGGAGCGGTTGCCCGTTCTCCCGAGCCAGTGGCTCCTGTTTAATCGCTCGACGAAAGTTAAAATTCCCCCTTAAAATCCCCTTCTGGCAGGGAGGCTGACCAGAAGGCTATTTACACCAGCGTGACCGGCGGGCAGAGGACTCGAACTCGAAATCTCCGGGTTACGAGTCAGCGCTTTAAACCACTCGGCCATGCCGCCTCCCTAAAGAAGCGATGCAGTACGTTTGATATGGGCAGGAAGTTAGTTAAAAAGAACTTATGCAGAAAATCTAAAAAAAACCGCTTTCGAAGACTAAGTTTTGGCTTTGGTATATAGAGGTCAGATTTTCTTCGGCAAATTTTAAATCTGTTCAGCTAATGGTAGGTAAGTGTCATTTGAAAAGTTATTTGCTATGTCATTACTTTTTAGGCATGTTGGCAAATTCGTTTGGACAGAAAAAAACATGTATTTCAACACCTGTGTATACCATACACGACAACGGCTGTAACTTAACAGTAGAGTAGCTTTTTTACTCTGATATTCATTTAAGAAGCACTAAAAGACCGGGCTATGTTCGATATACCAAGTGACAATGAGCCCTGAGTTGCTTCACAAAGAACGCAACAATGTACTGTCACTTTAAAACAATGAACGATGGCACCCCACTTGGTATAACGAGCATCACCCAAAAGACACCGGGGAGTCACGAAGATCACAAGCTAATACTGCGCAGGTAAATATATCAAATATAATGCCTCTGTGATACTGTAGGACAATTAACCTGGACAATTCTATCACTAGTAGAGATATCCTAAAAATTGTGTAGACTTTCAAATCGTAACTCAATTTTTCTATTTTAACTTTTTACATGATTACATAAATCAGATCTCGGTTTTTAAGTAATGAAATAATAAATAGTTTCATTGTCAATTCTAAAGTGTAGCACAGTATTTCGAAGCGTCTACTACTAATACAATTATTTCTACTACCACTAGTACTAAAACTACCACTACTGTTTCTGTAACTAACACTACGACTGTTAATATTAAAAACTATTTATATTGATAGTAATAATAATATTATATTAAACAATTATTCCACGAACGCGCGTTGGATAAGAGCTTTTAGATAGCGGAAGAGGTGCGAAGCACCGAGTAATAATAATAATAAACTTAGACTCATATAGCGCACATATTCGAGTCGGCTATTATAAGCTCATATCCAACAAGCGTGAGTGGAATAATTGTTTTATTAAATACCAAACACTAGATAAAAATATCTTTAACACTATTTTCTACAGAGTCGGGTTTTCGGCCATTTTAAGGGAAAATTTTCCATGACAAAATTGTTAGTTTCCATATTTGGACAAATTGCAGTATATAGGATTTATACCGTGGGTAGAGAGCCAATCAGATCATAGGGCAGAATCGCTGGACATATGACGTCACGCCTACGCTTTGCATTTTATTTACATACGATTGACCAACCTGAGAGCTTCTCATTTTAAAGGAAAATGGCGGCAAGTTCGTATTTTCGCGCTTTTGCATGCCAAATTTCTGGTCATAAGAGATCCATTTCTCAGCCTTCACACCCTGTACTTGTAGCCCCATATGTTTACTTTGAATTAAAAGTATTTGCAAAGGCACCACTCTTCTCCAAAGCAGCCGCTTTTTCGACTTTCTAAAACGAGATTTCAGTCTGCTTTAGTATGGAAAAGTCAGTCTTTCAGGTTCAAGTTGTAATTAAACACATTCGTATCCCGTTCTGAAAGCCGTTATTATAGCTTCACCACATGGGCTATGTAGCTCAATGTCTCTACTTTGAATTTGGCGATGGTTTAATAGGCCTCTTTTGCTAAAAAGTAAAAACAGTTCAAAAATCATTTCGAAATTCCCGCTCGAAAGTACTCGGAAACTGAACTGATCTTGCATATTAAACAGTAAGGTTGACTTAGCTCCGCCCCCATTAAAACACTTGCTAGTATCCTTAGAATCAACCAAGGCTAATGATTCCCGGGGGACCCTCTAACTTCCGCTGTCATACAAACTAGTGCAAAAAAGGGACAAAAAAAATCAAAGCATTTTTTTGCAACTTAAATTGACTGGAGGACCAGAAAAATACAGTAAAGCTGCCAAAGTGACGGTATGTTATTTCTTTTAACTTATAAATGAACTCCCAACAGCATTTGAGCACAACGCTTTATTTAGCACGGCAGCGTGTTTTAAATTGGCGGCAGCGTGAAAAGGCGGGATATTTCCCGCAGAGTGTCAACATTGCGAATAAAACACGTTTTGAGAACTACCTCAAGGTTTCAAGAGCTCCTAACAGATAAGATAAACTTTTACTACGGCATTTGAATGAAATTACAGGATTACCTTTTCGATGTTTATAGCGCGCGCACAAATGAGCCTGTTCGCAGGCTAGCAAATATCAAGCAGCCGAACAATGAAATGACAGATAAATGAGACATCGGTGAGATGCAATACTCGGATATTTATAACACAGTCGTGTCAGTATACAAGTACGCGAACTTAGTTTCTTCACATGAGAACGAAGTATATACCCTGGCCGTTAAAAGTTTGTGCATCATGAACATTTATGGAATTTATGTGGTACTAAAAACCAACTGATTGCACATTGGTGAAATTCGTTGGATTCTTTATCCCTGAAATCCAATCCATAGGACTATAATTTAGTAACATAGCAATGCTACGCTCTGCTAGTCCGTTTGCAGCAAGCGATTGCGGCGTTTAGTTGATAGCTAGTTGCAAGTTTTAACGTTTTCTCGCACTGATTAGGAAAGCACTTTTAGAACTAAAGGAGAACTTTTCAAATATAGCTGTATTCTTTATTAATCAAAAAACAATCGTTTTGAAGATTTTGAAGGAAGTTTAGGCTGTCAGCAGTCCTTGTTGTTTCTCTTAAAGCCAATTTAAAAGATGCGATTATTTGAAACAGCGACTGCCAATCAAAATACCACAACATAAAACCCTTTATTCAGCTGACATTTCCCGAAGTTAACTCTCCCAGTGATTAAAGTTTTCCGAATACCGAAGAGCTTAGAGAATTGACGAGTTTCAGCTGATTCAGCCAATCACGCGTCGAACAAACTAGTTATTGTGATTCAGAGTAGCACGAATTCATTAAGTCAGATGTCCAGAAAAACAATAGGATTCTGCCCTATGTACAAGAACTTCAATATCCAGTGCTTGGTATTTAATAATATTATTATTATAAAAACAACAACCATAATTATAAGAATCATAACAAAAATACCCACCTGCTGCCCACTGCTGCTTCCTATACTGAAGATACGCCGTGCGATCTTTGTACCTTCGCCAGGTAGACTGGGGAGAGACGCTACAGTGAGGTGGTATTACGACAGAATCATGAAGGCGTGGACGGGGTTAAATAATTACTGAGAGTCACCTAAAATTTAACTGATTACCGGGATTTGAGGATAATTTTAGCTGATTACTCATTTAAAATGGATATCAAAAAATCTAACTGGTTACTTAGAATCAGCCAAAGTACCCACTGCTAAGACTACCGAGAATGAGTACCGACACCCAGGCCCTCGAGCATCGCTCAAGTGATTGTCTACATTTAGGGTAACTAATATATTTTCAGCTTCAACATCCCTATAAACAGATTCCGCAGAATGAAAACCAGTGATACTGTTGCTACTCATCGAAAATTTGATACGTTGCCACTCATCCGTACAAACCGCAATTTATTTCATTTTCTTGCAGCCGTGTTCCTGTGACCTTGAAAAACTCCTTTGCTACATGTTTATTTTTTGTTTCATCTTTCAATTCAAGCTAGTTAGTTAATTAGTTGGTTAGGTCACTAGTTAGTTATTTAGTTAACTTGCAAGCATTAAAGGCGAGTTTACACATGGGAAAATTGCCATTTTCTCGCATCTGTACCTGCGTCCACTATTTTTTTTCTCTTATGCTGCGCCTACGTATCTGGTATGAACAGAACTTTACAGTATAAGCTTCTGTTGAACTATAACTTCAGCAAAAACGAAGTCCTCTGAATAGAAAGCAATAGAAAACAACTAGTCCTCTGAATAGAAAGCATTAGTAAAATTGCACTCGTGATTATCGAAAATGGCGCGCGCTGATTGGTCGAGAACTTCGTTCTCTCACGAGCAAATTTCAAAATGGCGGCCAGATTTGTTGATGTTTCGGAGACACAAATTGAGCAGTTTATAGAAAATGCCATGCCTCAAAAGACAAAAGATGCTTCAAAGTTTGGAGTCAAGCTATTCAAAGGTAGATTGGTAAATTAAGCAAAATTTTC
>JAOBRG010174765.1:0-18045 GCA_027574985.1 Umimayanthus nakama | reverse complement strand
TGGCCATTTGACGATACTGGCCTTCCCGGGGGGAGGGCAGTTTGATCGTTGTCAAGCCCGAATTATGTCGTGACCGCCGATTTCACCGTGATATCTAAGTTTCGATATCTGTTTTTTGATGTATTTTGTGTTCCTGGGGTGGGGACCTTGAACTTAATTTGACGATTTTTGGACGCCCGACCCATGGGCGTTTTAGAAAAATTTCGGGTCACAGACACAATCAGCTATCAGACGTAATATTACTAATATGGGAACGGACACTGAGCTAGATTGTAGCGTTATTATAATGTGTACCGCAAGTGTAGAACGTGTCATAAGCTGAACAAAAGTAATAAAAAAAGACGCTTTCGAGAAAGAAATGCCTTTGTGTGTTTTACTGGCAATTATTCAATCATGCAGGAGATTAAGGAGTAGACTTTCAATTGGAAATCGTTTATCAATGATTGTATTGAGGAATAGAAATCTTGGAACTCCTTGATTTCTACGAAAACTCAATAAAGCCCTAAAAACCTTTTTCAAACTCCATAGAACTCACTGAAAATCGCGAAAACTCCTTGAAAACGTCTTTAAGTCCTTGCAAACCCCCTTGAAACACGATGAATTTAACTTCTTTTTATAAGTGCAAAATTTCTCTATTCTCTTTTAACAAAGAGATACTTCCGAAACAGTAAACCATATTCTCGCACACTCACCTGGCGGTCCTCGAAGGCGTGTGCCAAGAAATCGAGGTATTGGGAGACTGTTTGTCACGCTAGAACCTGTTGACCGTATCTGAGGTTTGGCCACCCCCTCCCTCACAGGCAGAATTGTCGCCTCAGCTGATTGGACGAGCTCGTGCACTGCAAGCCAGGAGAAGGATGCCAAGATTTTCCTGAAATAGGATGGCCATAACACATAAGGCTACAACAGTAGTTTTTTGTTAGAGCATCACTCTAAAACAATTCTCAAACGAAAAGCTATTATCATCAAGTTGTATTATTTTCATACTTGCCAACACTTGGAAATCAGAAATCAGGACATTTTCACCATTCTGGCTGAGCGACCTGCCTCTCCGTGAGCGCCGAAGGCGCGAGTGTTTTCTAGAGGGGTCCAGGGTCCGGAAATTTTATGAATTTTCTTTGTCTAGAATCGCTGAAAATGCCCCAAATTGATCAACACTGATAAAATCAGCACACAGATTCCAGCAGTTCAAGACAATTTTTTACTTGAGCAACTCAGATTTGAGCGTGGAACATGCAGCACTGCAATATTTTACCAAAATCAAGCACTGGCTGAAATTCTGAAAAATCAGGACGTCCCGATTTTCGGAAGTTTTGAAGGTCAAAAATCAGGACTGTCCCGATAAAATCAGGACTGTTGGCAACTGTGTATTTTGAGAATTGTACATGTCTATAACACTCCCTTTCCCAACTCCACGTCCCAATCACAAACCTTGTTTTTCTCTTGAACTCCAAGTTATCACTCTGTCCCGATCTCAAGGAAGACGCTCCATTGCTACCACCCACACGAGTTCGCAGATCAATGTACGACAAGCTGCTTTGGCTCAGATGAATTGCCATCTGTCGCACCACAGATCTCAGAAACCGCAACCCCACTGAGAATGCCACGTTAGCCCTGGACAATGGCGCCGAGAGTGTCTGGCTATTGAGGACCGTCTCTAGAGACAGGTCGGTGGCATGTTTGTTCATTGCTTCAACAATCGTCTCCACAATACTCAGCAGAACCGACTCATCTGCATGAGCCAGTAGCGACTGGACCAGGGCGTCTACACTGCAGGCATCACTAGGGGAGGGTGGGGAGGTAATTTGTGCTGTCTCTTCACTCATTCTCATGTCTGAGCCCCCAGAGTTGCCGTCTGTAGACCCAAAGGGCCACTCCCCAAGGATAGTTTCTACGATGCATGGCCAGCTCTTTGCAAGCTGAATCAGCACAGGGAGACCACTCACATCCTCATTCTGTGTGCTCGATCTGTTTATTGCCGAAGTAAAACTGATCAAATCTCCAGAGCCTAGGACTGGCATCTTTTGCACGTCATTTCTATCTCCAGTGCTTTCAGACTGCACTCTGTCTGGCATCTGGCCAGGTTGCAAGTTTCCCCGCTCAAGTGCAGTGAGAGTATCGACCAAACTCTTAAAGCTGTTAGAAATATCATCCAACTGTGCCAGCAAGTTGCTCTCGATTGCTGATGACCCACTTGACGTCCTAATCTTTATTTCAGCAGTCACCTGTAAGTTTGTTGTTATTAGCTTGAATAGCTACTAGCAATGCAGGAGATGCAAGAACCTCATGGTACATAGACTTCCTCACAAATTATCTATATTCATGACAAATTTCCCCAAATTTTCTACTTTGTTCAATGAACATTGTTTGGGAATGGTACAGTTATCTGTTGGCTGTGGTTTACCGTCACTAATTGTTATTCTTGTTGTAATAACAGCAATAAAAACAACAATAATTATTTGGCGCTTCTTTCCACAAGTGTACAGCAAAAAACTGGTTGTATCCTAAATGGTACATGCATTAAACATATTGTTCTCTAAAATCAAGGAGAATTGCGGCAGGATATTCACTGACAAGCGAAGCATCATTGTCAACTTTGTCGTTTTCATTATCAATACCACCACCATCATTAGACTATCATCATCATCACCACCACAGATATTTTTAGAAAAGTTGTCATGGTCAATGGTCGGTATTGGAAAAGAAACGACACTGTGGGGTTCAAGTAGCACAAATAATTTATAATAATAATATAATAATATAATATAATATAATATAATATAATACATTTATTCCTATTAGCATTGATTATGCATAATATAGAGTGCAGGTTCATCTCAATGCCACGGTCAAACAGTAACAATCTTCGCTGGCGTGTCTTATCACTCAGAATAACTGTACTCGAAGTTCTTTTCGGTTCCAGTTTCGACTGTTGATAATGACATGTCTATAACCATCATTAAACAATCATCACCATCAGCATCACCCTCACCCTTATCATCATTATCACCACAACCATCGTCATTATATCATCACCTCCAACACCACCACCATCATTACACCATCACTACCATTATCATCATCACCACCGTCATCATTACGCAATCACGACCATTATCATGTGACTATCATCAAAAAAATCATCATTATTGTAACCACAACCCTTACCCCCTCGTGTTTGCTCTCATCCCCCTTTTCCTCAGGTTTAGCGCTAGAGCCGAGGATTCTGTTCGCGTGTCTGGCAAGGCGCAGCTGTTGGTGTGCAGTTGGTTTGATCCATTTGCTGTTGTTTATCAGAAAGGCGAGCACCGTCTCCTTCTCTTTGTTGGTCGAAGTAGCAAGCTACAGGAAAAAGCAATTCACAGTTTTAAACAAGAAACGTATACACCAACAAAGTTTGCTACACATGGAATCAGACTCTTTTTTATCCAGATTCGGTAGTCAGCTACCACATGGATTTAGACTCTTTTCTTTTATCCAGATTCGGTAGTCAGCTACCACATGGATTTAGACTCTTTTCTTTTATCCAGATTCGGTAGTCAGCTACCACATAGATTTAGACTCTTTTCTTTTATCTACATTCGGTAGTCCGCTACCACATGGATTCAGACTCTTTTCTTTTATCCAGATTCAGTAGTCAGCTACCACATAGATATACACTCTTTTCTTTTAACCAGATTGTAAGGGTTGATATGATATTCTTTCGCCATTAGGATATGTATACAGCTATTTTTGGAAAAGTAATCATGGTCAATAGTCGATAAAGGATACGAAAGGAACTGTGGGGTTTAAAGCAGCACAAATAAGTTATTCCTATTAGCATTGGTTATGAATAATATAGAGTACAGGTTCATCTCAATGCCACGGTCAAACAGTAACAATCTTCGCTAGCGTGTTTTATCACTCAGAATGACTGTACCCTAAGTTCTTTTCAGGTCCAGTATCGACTCTTGATAAATACAACCTATTCTGAAATAGCTGTATATAGCTTTATGGCTAACAGGGTGAAAAGCATATAAAAAAGAGATCAAGCACTAGTTTTCCAATGGACAAGACTGCGTAACGATTCATTTTTCCAAAGTAACGATCATTTCCGATCCCTTCGAGAAGACAGGGAATACTGTGCAGTCTCACTAGACCTCACTGCGAAGAATTTTATGTCTCATTTCTATTCCTGCCATATCTCGTTTTACGTGTACGTAGTACATATTTTCTTAAATAACTCCAAAAAAGTTTGGTATTTACAAAAAATAGCAAGTTTTTGCTTTTAAAGTATCGACTTTGCTGTCAGGTGATCAATACAGCTATGCCTGCCTCAGTTTAATACTTCCTGTAATTGTCTCGCCCTTTTTTAAGAAGCTAAGTGTTGTAGCAAACAAGCCATGCCCTCTTTCTGCGACTGCTGTATCATAAGTGCAATGTTAGCATAATCTTCCTTACTTCTGTGTATGATAAGAGGCGAGAAAACAACTTGCACACTAATTCATCTTCTTCTCCCTGTGTCAAAAAATGGAAAACAAAGAATAGTTTTAACAGTTTGAATAAAAAATTTAAAGAACGACAAAGTACTAATAACAATGATCTACTGTACCAAACTTTTACAAGGAATATTAGCGATACAAGTGCAACATAACGTCAACGTATTAATAACATAATTGTCAGGTCCAAGTGTCCTCGATTTTGAAATTCAGATTTATGTGTACTAAGGTTTTAGTGCTAGTAGTTCTTGTAAAAGCGTCTATCAAATCTTCAGGACGTGTTTCCACTCGAAATAACTATTATACACCACACACAACACAAAATTCGTCGACTCCAGATCCACCATTATATATTGCTCTGTATAGACCTTGTCACTAAGATTCAGTCACCTTTTTTGTTGAAGATGAATTCTGCAGAATTTGCGGAAAGTTGCAGGTTTCGAAACCTAATTTCCTGCAGAATCTGAGAAATTTCCTTATATTTCTACTTTTCACAAAGTCGGCAGAATTTCTGCAAAAACGCAGCTCTCAATAGTAAGATTTCCATTGTTACTAAAAAATAAAACGGTTTTTACTGAACATAAAATTGCACCAAAGTGAAATACTTTCTACTTACAAGTTTTAATAAAATATGCTAACGAAAATCAAACTACATCTGCAGTATATACCGGAGGGCGCAGCGGGTTTACAACTTTTAATCATGTACATGTATAACAGTAGTGCGTAACTACATTTTAATCGGTCAATTGTGAAAGTAAGAGGAAGGGCATTTGTTCAGTTCAATTGGTTCTTATTTGTAATAGGTCCTTTGTAGCCAGAAGTCACATGATACAAAACACACCACACTGGAATGCAAAAGAATGTGCCTCACTCCAAAACAAAACACACGTAACTAGAAAAGTTTGATTTTTCTTTGTTTACATTTCCCAATAGAATCTTGTAACAGTTTTTTGCTGTCCACTCCAGTATTCCGGATTTTGCACTATGTGAAATCTAGCTGCAAAAGGCCAATACAGTAGCTACACTTATTCGTTTTTGTGCATGTAGAGCTATTCTGTAGATAAGCTGTTAATAAATCATTTATGTTATTATCATCATTATTATTGTTATTATTATTATTACACTCACTGTTTCCTCCTCTTGTGCCGCATCACTTGTCTGAGTCTTGCGGCTGATCTTTGTCGTCCCACCGGCACTGGACACTCCATAGACCATGCCCTGCATCCCAACCTCCATTTCAGTCTTTTCATCCTCGCCTTGAGCCTACAGATACAAGGTAAAACTTGAATTTAATCATCCCAGAGTTTGTAGATCTTCAGAAATTCAAAAATCCAGGGTTTTCCAGGGCTTGTTTTCCATTTTTTCCATTTTTTTCCAGTGCTCTCAAAGCCCAGAATGAAACAATATTGTTCACAACGAACTGTTTAAAATAACATTCAAACGTTATTGTAATCACTGCAAAGCAACAATGCACTCCAAAGTGTATCAATTCGATACTAAGCGGTGGTTTCTAATACAAAATGAAGTTTGAAATGATCAGAAAATCTACAAACTCGATTATTACTTGTAATGATATCAAAAAATTGCATCATTTCACAGAATTTACTTTTTCAATAAAGTTCTGTAAGATTTTCAATGGCTTAATAAAAATATTCCCGGGCTTTTCCAGGGGTTTCTTGGGATTTCCAGGGCTTCAAAAGTTTTCCAGGGCTTTCCAGGATTTCCATGGCCCGTTCGAACCCTGTCATCCTCAAGGATGGTCATGAGACATGACATTGGAAAGCAGGCTACCGAAGCCATGACAATTAATTCATGGCAACAATTACCGAATGAGTTGAAACGTGTCAGTAGCTATTTATCTTCTCAAGAAAATCAAACGATATCTACTAATGAAACATATTCGTCTACTATCAAAGCCGTTCAATTCCTTAAAATTATCTGATCTAAAACCTTCATTTTTATTGTCCATAAAAAATCTGACAAAACACGTTTAGGTTTAAATTAGAAAACTATGGTTACTTACGGCATTTCCTAAATAAGTTGCGAAATTTAATGTATAAGTACTTTTTTCTTTACTGGTACATATCAATTTGTATCTAGATAAAGTATTTTTGTGTAAAGCAGTTCTAGAACTGTTAAATGATCATGTACAAGTAAAACTTGTTGTTTGTCGCAGTTAATGGCAGTTGTCACTGTATCAACGGCCTTTCATTATCCAACCGATCAGACTTCAAAGAAAACTGGTAAATACGCAAAGCTGGACTCGTAAATAACGAGAATGAGAAAATGCCCAACAGCAACTACTTCAAACTGAAAAACTTATAAAGGAGGTTTAACACACTGCCTACTAACTTTTAATGTTTGGTCATGACTTAACATATGTTGCTACGTATCGTTATTTATGGCTTTGTATGACTATATCTAACTCTAACTGCATTTATTGTTTAGTACAACTATCTCGACCGGCCTTTTAATTAACAATAAATAAACTAACCAGCAACTTTATGCTAAAAAGCCTTTTAGGGCGGAATTACCACCGTTTTTCACAACTCACTACCAAACTGCCTATCAAACGAGCTGGAACACCTACAGATGCGCGCCATGCGCATTATCTTCTCATTCACCACCTACCAGGGAAGTTTTGGAGCTAACCAACCTAGAAATGCTGTTTGAAAGAAGACAGGCCTTAACAACCAAATTGTTCCACAACATTAGCTCAAACCCTTCTCACAAATTGTATGAGTTATTACCTGAGGCGAACAAATTTTGTTACAGATTGAGAAACAATCGAACGTTCAGGATCCCAAGCTGCAAAACCAAAAGACTGCAGAACAGTTTCTCTTATGCCAATTGTAAATAGTATTTTAGACTAAGTTATGTGTATTTTAAGTTGGGTTTCTTAGTTGAGTATATTTTAAAGTAGTTATACTTTAGATATCATATTTTATTGTAAAGTTTTAACTTAATCAGTTTTCAGCTGCAATTTTAAAATTGTAACAAACCGTTCCATTCCATTCAATACCAACTACAGTTATTATGGTATATGGCTATGTACGGCTATGTATGGCTACCTAAGGCTATTGATGGCTATAAATGACTACCTGCATTTGTTTACCTCTGGGAGTTTTACATGCAGGACATACTGCACGAGACTGGCCAAGCCCCCCTCTGGCACCGTCATCTCACTAGACACCACGTGCTTGTCCATCTCTATCAAAGCTTGCCGCAGTTCCTTTGGATCCGCAAATGTTACCATACCTGACGCAGAGAATATTTACAGCTGTAAAATTAACCTGAGCTGCAGCTTATGTACTATTACAAGTGGCTTTCCAAACGTCCTCTTGTGAACCTTACTCCACTGAAATGACGAACTCTAGGCCTCATCCCACCCGCCCCAATTGCTCATCGGATGTACCATACACCCCACTACTGATAGGCAATATGTATACTAAATAACTATATTCTTTTACCTTCTTGGGATTCTCTGCGACTACCAATCACTGGGATTCTGTTGTCTGCATCCTGGAATCTTCTCCGTCGCTGGGCGACCCGGGGCTCAACTGGGGATGGAGCAACTGAGGGGGAGGGGGTGAGAAGGGAAGCTTTGCCAGCATCCGGGGTACCAAGTTTGGGAGTTTTAGCTTCTTTCTCTTTTTCCTTTTGATTTGCAGATTCTAGGAGTCGCTGTCGTGGACTCTTAACACGCTTGAACTGTCAAAGAAAATGCTGGTGTAGTTATCGCAGAATTCTAAAAGTAACAATGCCCTTCCAGCCTTAATCCCATACATACACCCACACACTCTCTTTTACAATTTTGGGTTATTTTTTTTGTTTCTAAAAACGATACAAGTGTTAACGTTTTTCACTCAGTACCGTACCGGGCAAAATGTTTTGGGGGTGCCGAACTTAGCCAAGGAAGTCTGAGAGAAAAAAAAAGCCCTGAAATCGCTGCATATCCATCCAATTTTAAGAACTAGCTCATATACTACTACTACTTCTTATCTCCATTTCCCACAATTATTGCCTCTCGGCCCCTCCCCTAGCTATGGCACTGTCAGTTATTATCAAGGCCCAAATTTTCGGCACCTACTAACTTTGACTCGCATGCTAAGTTTACTAATTAATTTAATGGAGAATGATATGTCAAGGATAAAATTTAAAAGGGATGCATTTAAATCACCAATAAAAGCAGCCTCAATCGCAAACTGAAAGGATGATAGTAGCTGATCAAGTCTTTATAAAAACTTGTTTTAGGGAGAGCTTAGCAAAAAGTCATCCGTACCTTCTCCCCTCCTGGAAAGACTGGTATTGTTGCACGATATGCTGATGGATATCGAGACTGAAATAATTTCAACAAAATTCTTGGAGTGTAACTTGATGGAAGGTTGGAGACGGTGAGACTTGAACCCAGGCCAGCTGGGTTGAGGTTGTCACAAGTGCAGATTGCTAGGGCATGGAGAGAAGTTATGCCTGCCGCGGATGGTGTGAATATCATTTCTTGCAAGCTACAAACTGCTCCTGGAAAAAAACAAAAACGAAACATTTTTCAGTTATACAACAATCACTTAAAACTATAGTTTTATTACAAAACCATGCAATATACAGTAGCATGCATGTTAAAATTATGCACACAAATTTTGACTGCTTAACAACTATCCCCTAAAGTGGATGTGAATGTTTAGTGAAGCATATTCTACCGAACTGCGAAGCGGCAAGGTGAATATTTTTCACTACATGTAGGCACTGACAACTGACGGGGGTAGAACTTTGTTTTAGTATTAACCAAACAGGTGGATTTTTTTTTACTGGAGTAGTTTCTTCGTTCATTTGTCGAATTCCTTGTCTTGTGATAGTGGCAAAACGAGCCGCCATTTTGAAAATTTCATCTGGAGGTGAATGTTCTGGAATATACCGTGTCTGACGAACCAATCAGAGCGCACGAATAGTGCTTATCCACCTGTTTGGTTAATAATAAATATATAAATGAACCACGTGTACGATACTTTATTGTTCAAAGCTAATTCAACCTGTTTGATGTTGAGATTTCTTAACTCACCTTTGTTCTTTTCTACAAAGTCAAGAATGAAAGCCGCTGCCTTCAAGTTATGGCACTGAATGGCTGTCATGAACGGGGTGCAGCCTCGAGCATCTAATTCTTTCAGCTAGGAAAGTGGTCAAAAATAAATATCATAACAATTAAACCTAATTTGAAACAAATTTATCTGACACAAGATTATTACACGTAATTATGTATACAAGAACTAAGCCTTGATCCTACATGCAACAACTAATAGTATAATGTAGAAATGTTTTCCAACCTGTTGAATTCATGAACACTGACAGCGGTCAATTTCGCGGTTGAGTGTTGTTTACGGAAGAATAACAACCCTTCCGTTGTTCAACTCCAAACCAAATGTTGTTCGCGGATTTGTAAACAACATCGAATAAAATCGAAAGCTGGTTTAGGGGCTGGCGTTTGAATATTTTTCAAGCAGAGTCACGGACGTTTGTCAGAGCTTCAAGATCTGCAATGAAACTACAGTATTCTGCGTATTTGGACCGACTTCCTGATCGCGTAACGACGATAAATCATGAAGAACTGTTCTTGTCGAACGCCATGATCATGGCACGTTCGAGCCTGTGTTTGTTACGAACGAACTGCGTTCGAGAAAAACGAAGGTGCGTTTGGAAAGTCTCACGGTGAAACTACAAGTTAGAGTTGGAAGGTCGATCAGAGTCACTTTCATGCCAACCAGTTTCATAGACCCAAACTTTGAGAACCCCAAATGCTGGTCATGGGTGTTTGTACGAGCGCCAATGGCACAAGTTTCTAGGGGGTATGCATCCGCAGAAATTTTTGAAAACTGGGGTCTCTAAAATGGCCATTTCATTTGTTTTGAGACAAATTCCTTGCTTATTAACCACAGTTAAATGAGGAACTAAGAGAGTTAATTGTTTCTCGGTTGAAACAGTATATACGTTGGAAAACATTTCATTCACAATTCGTGCAGTATTTCAACCTGTTTTACAAGCCACTTATATGTTATTTGTAGGAATCACGCATGAAAACCAAGATTCTTTTAGGAATTGGCTGATTTTATCAAAAATGCAGAGCTTGAACACAAATGCGGGTTTTCACTCAATCGCGGTGGGTAGGCGGGTTTAAATGTTCAAATGCGGCCCAGACCCGCATGGTGCGGGTCACTTGGGGTCTATGCAGTTTCACAGTTCTTACCACACAAATGACAGTTAATCATATTATTATAAAGTCTTCAGTACTAACAACCTCGTTCCCAGGCTCTTTCCTCTCCCGAGAGAAAGACCCTGGTTGGGTCTGGTCACGTGCCACCCAGATTCTAGGTGGTAACAAATAAAATAATAGAACATGTGCGTTTGTTTTGACGAAAATGTGATACTTTCCTCGCTACACTAGGCTAAATATGAACAAGAAGCAATCTTAAGCAAATCCTCAGCGTTTATTTTAATGGTTACCACATGGAATCAGGGTGGCACGTGACAAGACCCAACCAGGGTCTTTCTCTCGGGAGAGGAAAGAGCCTGGGAACGAGGTTGCAGTACTAACCATGGGAACAAAATGGCGTCCAAAGGTCTTGTGGTTCAGAAGCAGGTCCAAAACTAACACTTCTGTTTTAATGCCATCTCCAGCTGGTTTGGGAGCTGTAAAGATTTCAACATATTGAACCCTAATTCTTAATACGAAAACATAACAAGTAAAAGAACAGAAATAATACAGGGACGCTTTCTATTTAGTTATGTCACTAGTGAGCTTTCGGAGTATTTACGTTTTAAACATTTAGCGTTTTGACTTTATGACTAAAGATTATGGCGTTTTATAATTAGTAGATTTTAAAGTGTAAATAGGTTACTGAAGGTTATGTCACTGGTTAGTTTTACAGGTTGTAATAATAAAATAAAATAGAATGGACAATTTACTGAAAATTTTCCTGGATGAACGAATCACCTCGGCTCTGAAGGTAGCCTTAAAGCCTTTTTTCATGCAATCCCATTGGAATGAAATAGTGCTATCCAAATTTAGTACAGCATTTTCGGCACTGCAGTGTATTTTAGCTAAATCTTCAAGTGCACACTCTGTCTAGAGGCATCATCCATATCACGTACGGCTTATATATTGCAAACGTATGGACCAATCAAGTTTGCAAGTCTTCCACTGACTGACGAAATGTTCCATTTGACGCGGAATATATAGTTACAGAATCTGGCAAGTTGATTCATTTGGCTAAAGGGAAGGGCCCTGAGAAACTATCAGAAACAACAGGCAAAGGTGGGTATTAGTAGATACGTTCCAAAATTACCAAATAAAAGTGTTCAGGACTAGGTGCTTAATCATGAGTGGCAGTTGTGAGTCCAAATTAGCATGACACTGTCTAATGAATTTAATTAGTTAAAAATTTTTAAAACTATAGGTTAAAGGAAAGATTTCTACCTTGTACAATAGCTTTACACCTTCAATACAACTATACAATTTTACATGTAAACAAAATAATACTTTATTAACCATAAATTTATAACAGAAATGTGAACGGCCTTCAGTTGATTTTGTGTCAGCAGACAAGCTACAAGTGTGTAAAACACATGGTGTTTTTTAATCCTCATAAATGCACATGCAGATATTAAAATTTTCTTAATTAATGCATCTAGTAAACAACCACATTTCAGCTAAAACATTTTTTTATAAAAACCACAACAACCATAAAGAACAAATGGGGATTTCTCTGAAGGCAGATCTACCGCACTTGAAATACCTTGATATTCTTCTAAAACACTGTTGACCGTAGCATGCTCCATGTTGAGAAGGTAGGACGGGTTGGTACAACATACATGAAGTACATTCTGGTTACATGAGATGTGTTCATTCAGCACAGCTTCCAACTCACTGATCAACTCTGGGGGGGAGTCAGAGGGGCTCTGAAAGAAGAAAAAGATTTTGTAAGATTACACAGTGAAAAAGACCTCAGTCAATTGTCTCCACTGACGAAAAATTAAGGTTCAAAACATCAGTCTTACAACAAATGTTTTGGCAAAAAAACAGTTACATAATCAAAAAAAACCCCAAGTTTTTCAATGATTGAATGCCTTAAGGGAAGACGATTAGAGAGAAGGGGTTTTTTTGGAAAATTTTGAAAAAAAAAGTTCTACCTTCAGCACTGTGTTAAAAAAAAAGAAAAAAAAATCTGTGACAAGCTTTGCATCACTATGTACACAACTTTTGACTTCAGAAGAAAAACCATATGGCTTGTGTGTCAGTGGGGGAAAATTCTTGTACTAATGTAACAAAAACTTCCACACCACCCAACACCACCCCAGAAGTGATATGGTCCATCCTTTAAGTCCAGTAATTCTTCTTTTCTCATTGGTCTTTTTACATCATTCAAAACCTATTACCCGATTGCACCCCCCCCCTCATTATCATATACATGTCACTTGCAGAGCATACCTTCAAACACAATTAGCAAGCATTAATGATACAACATGTACAATACATGCACATGTATGCAGAGCTGTGCCATCACTTTGGGTACAAAAAGATTTATAAACAATAATTAGATTCTTCTCTTTGCATACATGTATCCAAGAGGTCACAAATAAAGGTTAAACTATTGTTCTGTTGTTTTCTAATGTTCTGTGCACAGTCAGTACGTGTAGGATAAACTTCTGACAACTTTCCCCTGAAAAACTCACCATAGCCTTTGGAATGCTCTGTGGTCTTGCTTCTGACCCCCCTGGAGATACAATTGCCATTCGCTTGACTCCCTTCACCTCCCCTCTCCCTTTCTTCCCCCCAGCACCTGTCGCAGGTAGCCTGCTCTCTAGAAGGTCAATCACGTCTTGTACTCTGCTTACTACTCCCGACTGAATGGCTGGGATCAGTGACAACTGCTTAAATGCTGTGAACACAAGTGTTTAATGATAATCAGTGAAAGTTCCAGCTAGCTAAGAAAACACAATGTCACTCAATAACAAATTGTTAAACAGTGTACATAATTACATGTATCATTCATTACTCAAAAAATATAATATCGAATGAAAACCTAAAACTTCTCTGGCCTTTACTGTGTATAGTTTAACATCTACAGTATTTATTACAATCCATCGAAAAGGTTAATTTTAATTAATAAAAAAGAAGGCATAAAAACACAAAATATAGGACTCCTGATCAATGTGTAATACTGTTAACTGGAAATTAAAATTCTTTACAGTAAGTAAGTGGGTTATTTAGGCATTAAACAAAAACCATTTCATATCCCATTCACTGGATTAAGAAGTAGAATTGCGAGAGCTTTAGCAACAAGTGACAAGCAACAGTCATGGTTATTTTTTTGCAATATTCAATTAATAACAAGCCAAGTAAAAAACAGTGACCATCCTTTTGCTAGCTGTTCATTGTCTACTGTAAGCATTTGAAAGTTGGACTTGGGACTTAATTTTATCCAGCAGTTTAACTGATAAAGTTCTGTTGTCTGAAAGATTCCGGTTACAATAGTTCTGGCCAGTTGTGTGACTTTTTTGTACATTTTAATCAGTAATGCAAAAATATTAATTTATTTTCTAGTTTGATCTGAAACAGTTTTATAGTTCAGTTTTCTCGTTTTTATTTAGTGTTTTAAGTTTTATTTGCGGCAGGCCTCACCGGGACAAACTCTAGCCCCATATTTTTTTGCAACTTTTGTTTTGTTCTTGCCTGCTACGTTTTATTGGTTGTGACCTGGGTGCAGGATTCAAAATAAACAAATAAAAAAAACAAACAAACAGGTTGTAGTACATACCCACAAATAGTACCAAAACCTTCTGTTCACTGTTTTCCGAGCTGATCATGTGACCCACTCTCTGTCCAATGGCAAGACACTTGAGGGGAACCAGCTCATTCATTGATGGATTGGACAGCTTTGTGTTGAAAGGTCGTGCATACAGACAACCATTCTTGTCACACAGCAGCACGAGGTTGGTCACTGGCAGTGAGTGAAGGGAAGGAGAGTTCTGCCTTCCATGAGACACTCGACAAGATTTCAATGTCTGATAATTGCAACTACTTTTTATCTCTGAAGGGTCACTCTGGGAAGAGTTGTCATCTCCAGCAGGCCGCTTTCTCTTTTGTCCAGTGACTTCATCTGGGATCAGTTTCCATGGTGATGATGAGAGAGCTGCATGGTCACTGATCACACTTTCAGCCTCGACAGTAGCAGACCCGTCACTCTCGGCATTGACACCTACCTCATTGGAAACATTAGTGTACACCTTGCTGTTGTCGTTATCAGTGTCTGTTGCAGACCCAAGGTAAAAGGATTTGCCGTCTGCATTTCTCTGAACAAGTAGGTTCACACCTGCATTTGTTGTTGCCATGGCAACTGGTTTTAGCCCTGTTAATACTTCTGACTTAACTGTCACAGGTAGTGTAGGTCTAGCTGCATCGACAATACATTTTGGTTGCCGCTGTATACAACCCCGGTATATCAGGCTTGAAGCAACTTGAGTGTTAACAGAAGCTCCTTCTACATCATTACCTGATTCTGCCATCACAGTCTCTAACTCTGACACTTTGAAAACCCGCAGTGATGTTTCATTCTGATTGGACACATTTGCAACTCTCACAATCACATGTGGTCCATCAATCGCTGCCACTGTGCCTAATACTTTGCTTTCGCTCTCTAGGAAGACCACACTGCTAACATTCCAGATGTCCGTGTTTGTTGCAACCCTTGCTGGCATATCAGATCTGTTAAAATGAGGCGTGGATGCTGAACTAACAGTTCCTGATTCTAGTAGATTTCTTCTCCTTAAAGTATCTGATTGCTGGGAGCCGACTCGCACAGCTGACAAGGGTGAGTCAACCTTAGGCATTGTCACAAGAGGTGATGCTCTGCCACTCATATTATCACGAGCAGTCTGGGGGCGGTTCAAGAGTTCAACTTTTATCTTTGTGATTATCATACTAACGCCGTCCTCTGGAGTTTCGTGTGATAACAGTCTAGCAATTTGTGGGCCAGTTGTGTCAACTGATCTGTACACTAAAGCACCTGGGAATCCAGGGAGGTGTCGTCGTAGCTGCACCTTGTCTCCCACAGATATGTGGCAAGTTTCCCTGTTTACTTTGTGAAGTTTCTGTTTGAAGCCTTGTCTCTCTTTTGATGGGAGCAACCCCCTATTAAAATACAATTTCAACACCTTCAGTGTTGCTAACTTCTCTGAAACTGTATCTTTGTTCTCTCTTGTAATAGTTTGGGATAATTTCTCTATTCATGTTAGGTTGTGTGCTGTGTGTATTCAGTTACTTTCTTCTCCCAATCATTAGGTACAACAGTAAATAGTAGTACTTAGTATTACCGGTAGTTGCATAGTAGTACTAGTAGTGATTGTAGTAGTGATTGTAACTTAGTCTGTAGTAGTAGTAGTAGTAGTAGTAGTAGTAGTAGTAGTGGTAGTAGTAATAGTAGTAGTAGTGGTGGTAGTAGTAGTAGTAGTGGTAGTAGTAGTAGTAGTAGTAGTGGTAGTAGTAGTAGTCATAGTAGCAGTTGTAGTAGTTACTAGTAGTACTTAGTAGTGATATGGTTGTGCAATGCTTCCTACATTTAAGAAAATATTCTAGTTATTTTACAAATAAGGCATCGGTATCACATATAATTATTATATTAAAAAAAGCATTATTTAATTAGTTTGATGACAAAAAGTAATTAAATAATAGTTTATAATAATATGTAAATAATAATAATGATGACTGTTAGGTCTAACTGTTCACTTCATTAAAAAACTAAGTCAACTTTATTGTGTATTTGGAAAAGCTTTACCTATTATTTTATATAAAAAAAATTGTCAACTATCAATAAACCGAAAAAACAGAAACATAACTAAAAATTTAGCCAGAAAGCAACAACCTTGTTTTCTTCACAGCAGAGCTAAGGCTATGCAAGTTTTGCTCAATTAAAAGAAGAAATAAAGTAGTTTTTTTTGCACTCACCACCAGAAAACTTTTCCTGACTGCGTCATAATGCTTGAGAAGAACTCACTGCAGTCGATGGATGTGACCAATTCACCTTGAAGTTCAGGGAACATCTCTGCTTGGTGAGAGAGCTCTTGGATCAGGGCTGGGGCCTGGGTCTGACTCTCTTCAGGTTCTGGAGATTGTAAAAGACATGTATAACATATTTTATAATACTTAATCATTATTTTTATTCCTTTAGTTTTAAAACCTTTCTGCAGTCAATATGCCTTTTAAGACCACTGTTTAGTTTTTTGGGACCAAATCAATAAAATATTAACTCGTTAGAAGTGACTTAAACTGCTGGCCAGTACAAGTAGTGTACATATCTCTTGTTAGCCGAGTGCGAGGTCCATACGGCAAGTTATGGACCGAGTTTTTTCCTTCCTTTTATGGCCCAAGTGCAAAGCGCGAGGGCCATGAAAACTGGAAGGAATAAATGAGGATCCATAACTTGCTGTACAGACTGAGCAAAGGAGGCTATTAAGATGTTTATTATATGGCTTTGTTAATTATTCTGGTTTTGAAAGCGCTAGTGGTCCGTACGGCTACTTACGGACCTGGAATTGACCAATCACAGCACGCCAAATCATTCACCATATAATAATAGGTCATACATACTGGTCAATACAGTGTTATTCCAATCTAGAAATAATTTTATCTAGTATTTGAGGTGGCTCAATACAGTTTTCGCTCTCCAGACATGCACGCAGCCACTCAACCTCTGTGATGCCCGTAAAACATTTTTTCCTCAATAAAATAAATCAAACAATGATTGGTGGGTATTAGACTATCCATTGCACTAATTTGTTTCAAATTGAAGGGTAGTGGAGAGTTTAAAAATCCCGTGTCTCTAACGTTTTTTTAAACCTTTATTAAGATTTCAAATATCCTCAGTAAAGTGTTTCCATATTTGGTGTACAGGCAAATTTAATCGCTGCAATTTCATTTGGAGAGAAAAAAGGGGGAGTTAACACTATGTCACATACATAATAGGAAAACCATTTTTCTATTTCTTAATTGCAGAGCAAACATTATAAATAGGAAGACCTACCTCTAATAACATCATCATAAAATGTACAAATCTTTCCACTTCGTGTTACAAGACTGCAGCGAATACCACATGCAGCCAGTATGTTGACACTTTCATCCATTAAACCCAGTTCTTCCAAAAGTGGGTGGGGCTTAGCTCTAGATATACTGCCAGACTCTCCTTCCATATCGACATCAACATTCATGCTGTCTTCTGCAATAAGCTGATCATCTCTAGCATTTTCCGATTTGTATGGCCAGTGATAGAGTGTACCAGTGTTTTTCTCCACTAGCAAGAATTCTGAATGAAGTGCTGCAATGTGCTCAAAGAAGATTTCCTCACCCTGTGATATGCAAACAAAAGACTACTATTTCAGATTTGTCCATGATTTACACACTAATTTTGAGGGGAAAAAGGTAATTTTTTCAGTTAACAGAGAGAATTTACAGTGTTCTAGCCAGCTTTAAAAAACGACAGGGCGCCCTAATTTGCATGTCATTAATATTCATGATTTGTAATTT